>CAUYQG010247487.1:0-14492 GCA_963574415.1 Tarsius wallacei | reverse complement strand
TGCAGTGACCGCTCCCGGCCACCGCAGCCTCGACCTGCTGGGCTCCGGCGATCCTTCCGCCTCAGCCTTCCGAGTAGCCGGAACTACAGGCGCACGCTACCACGCCCGGCTAGTTTTTTTGATTTATTGTAGAGATGAGGTTTCGCCTGCCCAGGCGGGTCTCGAACCCGCGGGCTCAGGCAATCCACTCACCTCAGCCTCCCAAGGCGCGGGATTGCAGGCTGAGCCACTGAGCCCGGCTTGGTTCTTTTGTTTCTAGCAGGTGCATGTGATGTTAGCACTGGTTTGCCCTGTTGACCTCAGATTGTCACAGGGCTTGCTTTGATGAAGAAAATATGAGCAGAAGTAATATGTGTTCCTTCCAAAAGAATTATTTCAGAGCTGATACATGCTTCAATATGTTCCCTCGAAAATACAACTAATATTTTAAAGATCATTTTGTGTCAATACATAGAAATAGTTAACCTAGTTCACCAATATTATTGAGACATTAAGATACCTTCTAATATGAAAAAGCTAGTATAACAATTATAGAGGAGGTAATACAAAGGAAATGAAACTATTCTTTTTTTAAAAAAGTCCTCCTTTTGTATTTAATATTTTGGACCTGTCATGACAATATTTTATATCATCGCATAAATATACACATACACACACACACAAGCACACACTCTTACATGACATATACACACATACATAACATATACACACAAGCAAATATGTGTTTTAAATTAAATTATCTAAGCATAGAAGCTGTTTATTAACTATAAGAAAATTACCCATAATATTTTTATTGTGTCATTTTGCTATGAAATGGATCTCTTAAGGATAAATTTCAGTTTAAGATCTTTAGAATACAAAAGAATTGCATGAGTGCATTAGTACATTACAGATATTTTTACATAATAACATGATGCTTTCTTCAAATTTTGTTTACAAATGTTATCATTTTACATTTCCTTGAAAATATTCCATTAATCATGTCCCTAGTATCCACCTCAATAATAATTCTTTTTCTTTTTAGTATAAACAATCATATTCAAGGATATGTTCTTTACATATAGCAATGAGACAAGTATTGATATGTTTTGACGTAAGATTTTCTAAAGACAACAAGCACATACATAGTGAACATCGTTTCCATCTCTGCCTTCTTGCTTGCTTCCTTCCTCCAACCTCCATTTAATCATCAGTTCCTCCAGATTTTACCACATATTTTTCTCTCAAACTCCCAAGGCAGCATCATTGATTCAAGTCCTTATATTTCATTTGAAACAAAACAACAGCTCTTACTGTGTGCTTGTCCCCTATTAATTTAATACCACAATAGTAATTATTTGACTTCCCTCTTTTGACTCTCTCAGTGACTCCTCACTTCTCAAAGTAAAGTTCGGTTTATTTAGAACAGTTCATATGGCCCTTCACGACATTTGTCCATCACATCTCCAGCTCTTTTGATGTCTCATTAACTATGATCCAGATATACTGCACTGTTTTCAGTTCTTTAAAATTACCATGCTGGCTCTGTGTCCAAGCACATCTTAATTCCATCCATGTCCCTTGATTTGGGTAATTCCTACTCATCTCTCAGGTATCAGCTTGCTATTACTTCCTCTGTCAGCATTCGTGACCATCCCAAGTTATCTTAGATTCCCCTCCATTGTGTTCCCACAATACCTTATATCCATACCTGTTAAGATACCTGTCATACTAGATTGCAATGACCTACTTGGATATCTGTTTCCTTGTATGTCATAAGCTCTCTAAGCATAAGAAGAATCTTCCCATTCACCAGCACCCACTCCTTTGTGAACTTAAGTGTTTGGCTGAGTTGACATATAATCTGAGCTCAGCATAAATTTTGTTAATGAATGAACGATTGTTTCTTATTCATGACTTCTTTATAAACTGACATAAACACAAAATATAGATTTAAGCATTAATATAGAATATAACCTAACTCAATATTGTTTAGTCTCATTTATTTAAGGTAAAGCTAAACCCCTTATTCTAAAATCGGTATTTCAAAAATTTATTTATATGTATATATTAGACTTGTGGGGTACAAGTAGGAGTTTACTACATAAGTAGAGTGCACGCCGGTGAAGTTTGGGCTTCCTTGCTGGCCCTCTTCCTCCTGATAGTGGACTAGGTACACAATGTGTTGCCATGTACCCCTCCCTCCCTACCCCCACAGAAGTGTCCAGGATCTGCCAATCCCACCCATGTGCTAGTATGACCAGTGATCAGGGCTCACAAAGGAGCAAGAACATGTGGTATTCAATTCATTGTTTTTGTGATGGTTGACTTAGTATGATAGTCTCCAACTGCATTGAAGTTGCTGTGAAGGCCATGCTTATGGTTTTCTTTATGGTTGCATAATATTCCATCATGTATATGTACCCCATTTTCTTTATCCAGTCCACTTTTGATGGGAATCTGTGCTGGTTCCATGCTTTTGCTATTGTGAATAGTTCTGCAATAAACATGGTGTACAGGTGTCTTTTTGGTAAAGCAATTTATACTCCTCTGGGTATATTCCCAGGACAAGGATTGCTGAACTGTACAGCAGCTCGATTTTTAGTTATTAGAGAAATCGCTATACCCCTTTCCACAGAGGTTAAACTACTTATGTCCCAACAGTGTAAAGTGTCCCCTTTTCTCTGTGGCTGTGCCAGCATGTGTTGATTTTTGACTTGTAAATGATAGTGATCCTTATTGGTGTTAGGTGATATCTCACTACAGTTTTGATTTGCGTTTCTCTGATGATTAGTGAGACTGAGCAGTTTTTCATGTGTTTGTTGGCTGCTAATATGTCATCCCTTGAGAAGTGTCTGGTCATATCCTTTTCCAACTTTTAATGGGGTTGTTTTGTTATTTACAAACCTACTTATCTGTAGAAATAGGGGCAAAAGCTGAGTACACATATGCAGATTTTTATGATAGAGCTCTGGACCGTTTATGCAAACTAATATTCAACCAAACCCTATCACTTTACATTTCAATAATTCATAGAATACAGTCTTGCAGCAGTGAAACATAGAGGTTGAAAGTAAGATTTTTAGAATTAGACAAACGAGGTTAATAATCCAGTCTCCCAATAACCTCCATCGACAGAACATAGGTACATAGCTTAACTTTCCTCAGATTATTTTATTTTCTCACCTGAACAAGAGGGCTAAAACCAATTTCATAGAGTCTTATGGGGTTCAGTGTTATATTGGAATTCTTCCCTAATTTATAATTTTATTTCTTCCCATGCACAATTTTTTCCTCACCATTAGATGGAAGCAAAAACTGAGATGTTTATATCATACCATGGTTGAATGATTTATAAAATAACAAACTGAGAAAAATACACGCAAAAACAGAATATGATTATAGAAATATATATATATTAGGTGGAAAAAATAGATATATTCCCAAATATAGAAAATAAAAAGGAATAAAAATATAATATTTAACTATATTTATATATTTATAACTAGAGTAGTATACAATTTATATTTAAATATGAATAGAAACTATGGTTACTACCAAAAAGTTAAAAAAAAAAACTCAGCAGGCCATAGCTCCAAAAGAAATTGTTTAATGATAAAAATATATCATTAGAAAAGATAAAAAAAATAAAGAAAAAGACACAAGGCTCAGATGGTATTCAACTGAATTACATTTGTCTGATGTCAAACCAGGTTGTTCGGGTTCAAATTCCAGTTTCATTTTATACTTAACTCTGTGGTCTTGGGTGAGCTACCGAATAAGTAACTTTTGTTTCTTTATGTGTAAGATAAAAATACTAATAGTATCTGCTTCGTTGTGTTGTTTTAAAAATTGAGTAAGGTAACATAAGTAAAGCACCTACGATAGTGTCAGACTTTCGAAATATATATATAGTATATATATATGTGAGGCATATATATAGTATATACATATATACACATACAAACACATATGTATATACATGTTGCATGTGTGTATATATGTGTATATACATACATATATATACATTTATATACATACATATATATGCACACATATATATATACTTATATATATATGTATATATATATATAAGACTGCTACTAAGAATAGGTAATGCCTATGATATTCAAACGATTACCTTCAAATTTTTAACCAACTTCTCGCTTCCATCTTTTCAGAAATGGTTTCCAAAACTTGAAGTATACTAAAGCAACTTAAATATGATCTTTTGAATTTCTTCCCTGAACTTTTTAAAACAGAAAGCAGAAGGTTGGAAAACATAGCAATCGATTATTGACTAGTTGTACAGCAGTAGTGACTTAGTTTTACTGAAATCTGTCATGTTTAACATTTATTATTCACGGCATTTGCAGCAACATGGATGCAGCTGGAGACCATCATTCTAAGTGAATTATCACATAAACAAAAAACTGAAAACCACATGTTCTCACTCATAAGTGGGTACTAAACCCTGGGCACACATAGGCATATGGATGGGAACATCAGTCATCTGGCACTGCTAAAGAAGGGAGGAAGGGGTAATAAGGGTTAGAAAGCCACGCATTGGGTACCATGCTTACCTAGGGAGAAGGGATCACTGGAAGCCTAAACCTCACCTTCTGAGGCGAGAAGGGTACAAGTGCATGTTTGTTTACATGGACATATGGTGTAGTGGTGGGGACTGGGTCTCAGGTGGCCCATTTCCCCGATAGTGAACATTGTAGCCAATGGGTAATCTCTGAACCCTAACCTACTTCCACACCTCTTATTGGTGTCCTCAGTGTCCATTATTTCCATCTCTGTGACCATTTAGCTCCTGCATATAAGTGAGAACATGTGGTGTTTGGCTTTCTGTTTCTGAGTCAGTTGTCTGAGGATGATAATCTTCTGATCCATCCATGCCACTGCAAAGGACACAATTTCATTTTTTTATGTCTGCGTAGTATTTCATGGTGTATATATTCTACATTGTCTCTACCTAGCCAATCTTTCGTGGGCACTTAGGTTGGTTTCATGATTTTGCTATTGTGAATATTGCTGCCATGACCATACGAGTACAGGTATCTTGAATAAGCACTGATCTCTGAAATACATTAATGCAAGCATAACAAGGATATGCTTCTCTGGTAAGAACTCAATAGTTACTCATTATAAATGCAAATTTCAAATTCATTTATTCCACACGTGATTATTGAGCACCATAGCCCAAGTCATGTGCTTGAAACAGTATTTATAGTACTGTTTTTCATATTGAGATCATATAAGAACGTTAGCATATAAAAAAAGCCAAAAGATTAAAATGGGAGCTAATCTCAGCCTCTTTATGATATACAAAATAAAAAAGTATACCTCAAAATGTGGCTACAGACAAGCTATATTAGCAACACATAGGAAATTATTAGAAATACAAACATTAGAGTTCCAACTTAGAACCCCTAATTCAGAAACTCTTGAAATTGGTCTCAGTAACTGTTTTACAAGTCCTATAGGTGATTTGGATACACACTTAAGCTTGAGAACCACTGCTATAAGACAAATAAAATAGTGTGTTCAGTTTATTAACAGACATAGTAAATAAAGTAAACATGTAGGCTATAAATCCATATTCAAACATGCAACTTGCAAAACGTTGAAGCATGAAAAAAAGAAAATAGCAATTGTTAATCCAAACACCACACTCCATTTCAAGTTTAGATTTTCTTTTCATTAAAAATAGTTGAATAAATGACAGTTTTTCATTGACCTCTACACTCTAAGGCATATAAGAAACTGGACATATATTGGACTATTGGATAGTTTATTTGAATTGGAGCAAAGTCTTGGAATTCATAATAACAGTCTGAAAAGAAACAGACACCGAAGCAGTGCTCTTTCATCCAAGGAAATATATCAGTCAGTGTTCCAGTCTTCACTTCTTTAATAAAGCATTAATTCAAGTGGGCATCCAAGGCAATTCAGGTTAATTAAATTATACCTGTAATCAGTTGACCTTGGAATGATATTAAACCCAACTACAATCTCTTTTTCCCCCCCATTATCCCCTGGCATTAAGTATCTTAAATAAAAATGCAACACTGATTAACCAGATTCTGGCATTTTAAAAATTTAGGACATTTTCATCTTTCAAATTGTGTTTAAAAGTACAAATACAACTCCTGACACACAGATGCACATTCACACATTCTTCTCTTAGTTTTCATAAAAACGTCAGATTTTTCTAACTTTCTGTCCTTTCTTTTTTTTGCTGGAAATTCTATCATTATTGTCTTCATATGGTAAACATGTCTATATTTTTGCCACCTTCAGCTCTCATGTGTAATGCTTTGACTTGTTAATTTAAATATCTAAGAGGAAGTGTTCACCCAAGTTCTCATTGCATGTTTCTAACTAGGATAACTTTATTTGTTTTATGCTTCCCTATCACTCAAGATCAACAAGTCCAAATTTCAAAACATGAGCATTCTTGAATACTTTAATTCAATATCTTATTTCTATCAATAATTTAATACTCTCTCTCCAAAAGTCTTTGAGGTTTCTTGTTTTTTTACTATATTCAGTATCAAGAGAAAGAAAAATTAGAATTAATGTCCCCAAGCAGTATCATTAAACAGAATGAAATCTGTACCAAGGCTACAGACTCAGAAAAATGCCTCAGAAAGTACTTGAAATTTTCCGAGACCAGGTATTCTTATTTTACACAGACTTCTATATCAAAAGTCCATACCTCACCAAGGTCTTTCAAACTTACCATATATTTATTCTTTCTAATAGATACATTGTGAAATCAGTATTCGCAGGAATGAAGTAGATATGTAGAGTTCCTTCACTTGCAAGTTGGAAATAGTTTCCTTTTTATCAACTGGCTTATAGTTTATTTCTTTTATAGAGTCAAAGAGACCATTTTCATTTCTCTACATTTCTCTGTGTCCTAGGCTCCTTCACTCATCTCTATATATGTGATGCTTTCCAGAACATTCACTAACAAGATTGAAGTGAATGGCCAAGAAATAAGGTCACTGTCCTTTTCAAAATTTTTCCTCAGAACTAAATCAATATTCCAGTTCTGCCAGTTTCAACATTTTTTAAATTCAATTTTTCTTCCTCTTCTCTTCCACTATTATATTCAAAATCATCACTACATACCTCAAATATGCCTAACTGTGGTCTCTGTCTCCACAGCAATAGTATTCAACATACTCAGTATGGTATTATCAGATTAACCTACAGAAGATATCATTTTATTTATGATTCAAGACTATACAAAGACTTATCCATCAAATCTCCCCATAAGTCTCTGTATTCGCACAAAATGCTGTATGTCTAAAGGTTCCTTCAAACAGCTTTCTCAACAAATCTGCCCACTTGGCTTAAGTCAAGCACACACATTACCCCGATTTTACTTCTATCTTATCTTACCATTCTCCTTCAGCATCTATGGATTGTACCACAATATATGCTTTTAATATGCAACAGTAAGCAATGAATTATTTACTAAAATAACTTTCTTAAATGTTTTAATGAGAAGCATAAAAAAAGCAATAGTTCAGCCAGTATAGTCACATCTATAAAGACCAAAATTAAATTTATAATAAATGTATCCAGTTATACCAAAATATATTTTTTGACTAGTGAATTTTCATTAGTAATTATTAGTGGTCACTGTTTAAGAAGAAAACTTGGGAGTAAACCTATAAAACTAACAAATGAAGTTTCCGTCTTAGTAATTACATTTCTAGCCCACTACTTGGCAGTACTAACAGTCTAGTATCTGTTTCTAGTGGGATTTTGTATATATTTCTCTATTGTAACACTTATTTTAACATGATATCGAGGAAAATGTCATTTTTAAATTCCTGGTAATTATCATAAAACTTATTTACTCAAATTACTATTGATTGAATAGATAAGCAAATAAAGTATGATAATTCTAAACATTTTAATACACTATGACTTAAGAATACAGTTACAAGGACAATTCGTGTATTTTTAAAAAAATAAAACATTCCGCTTTCCAAAGATGACTGTCAAAAACTCACACTAATTGTGGATCTCTATGACAGAATATAAAAAAGAAAGCCGCGAAATTATTATTTAAAACTATAATTTTGTATGTTGCAAATGGAGTCAAATGATGTTTATGTTTCTTGGTATATTTAAATAACTTAGAAGTAGTTTTGCTTGTTTCTTAATTCCTTAGATACCAAAGAAAACAGACATTCAAATAACCTTTTCTCCTTCCTGTTAAGCAACAAATGAAGCAAGTAATTGGAGTCTAGTAGCTGTCTAAGGAGATTAAACAATTGCTTAGCTGAGCCTAAAAAAGTAGAACTTTAGGACATTAAGATTTTGAGAAAACTTTTCAACAAATTATTTTTTTAACTTCCCATAATTTGTTCTCTTTTTACATTTCTTAAAACACTGATTTCAGAATTTCACTGCCTTTTCCTAGATATACTGGAGTATTTTATGAGAAAAGCACATCAGTCAATAATGAAATTATGAGACAATGTTCCTAACCACATTTAAATGTAGATCATACAGTTTAACCAAAAACATCAGCTAATATTGCCAGAAAACTGAACAGAATGCAGGGTTGGTAAACTGACCCCACACTAAGATGGGTTTAATTACACAGCAGTGAGTTTACAATCCCATTTTTATTGAAGAATAGTTAATAAGGTTTTCAAAAGTTTCATGATTAAAAACCAAAGTAGGGTCTTTAGAACTGAGTTTTTCACCAGTCTTAAAGATTCTAATATGTTTTTTAGACTTCATCTAATATACAAATGAGTTGTATAATTAAAGCCATGATTGGTACTAAAAGGTGAGATATGTTGTTCTTGATAGCTTAGTTATTTTGTAGATAGAACAAATTATTTACATTTATGGGCTTAAAATAGAAACATGAGCCGGGCTCGGTGGCTCAGCCTGTAATCCCTCTCCTGGGGAGGCTGAGGTGAGTGGACTGCCTGAGCCCGCGAGTTCGAGACCCGCCTGGGCAACTTGGCGAGACCTCATCTCTACAATAAATCAAAAATTAGCCGGGCGTGGTAGCGCACGCCTGGAGTTCCAGCTACTTGGAAGGCTGAGGCGGAAGGATTGCTGGAGCCCAGCAGGTCGAGGCTGCGGTGACCAGGAGCGGCCACTGCACTCCAGTCTGGGCGACAGAGTGAGACTCCAACTCAAAAAAAAAAAATAGAAACATGGCCTAATATAGTAAAAATTTAAAATTATAAAATATGAAACACAAATTAATAATCCTTTGAAGAAAATTTGACCTTATATTAAAAGACATACACAAATTAATATTAAAAGACATACACAAATTATTACGACAAAAAATTGTTTTTTGAAAATTTATGCCACTTGGAAAGCTGAGGTGGAAGGATAGACTGAGCCCAGCAGGCAGAGGCTGCAGTGGCTATGAGCATGCCACTGCACTCCAGCCTAGGTGACAGAGTGAGACTTCAACTCAAAACAGACAAACAAAAAATTTATGTTGCTGAGACCACATTCTTAACACAGTTTATTTAACTCTGACAAAAGCTCATTGATATAAGATTCTGAGAGTGTTTGGGGATAGGTTATATTCATGTAATATAAAATCTTCATTAAAATGATATTCAGATCAGAATTCAAAAGTGATTTTTTTTAATGCTGGTATATGATTGTGTATTAAAACAATGTTAATATTTAAATGTCAATACCTAAGAAAGAAAAAAATCTAAATTTTCTAAGACAATATAGAAAAAATAAACCTATTTGCATTAATACCTTTGTTTTTTATTATTAAACAAGTGATTTTTTTCCCCAAAGGAACTACAGCAATATTATTTCATCTAGAACGTTTTTGCTCTATCATCCCAAACTTTTGTATGTAAATGAATCCTCAAAGGAAATGTTACTTATGGAGAACATTTTATTTTTAATTTTTTTTTTTTTTTAGTTGGAGTCTCACACTGTCGCCCAGACTGGAGTACGGTAGCCGCTCCCGGCCACCGCAGCCTCGACCTGCTGGGCTCTGGCAATCCTTCCACCTCAGCCTTCCAGTAGCTGGAACTACAGGCGTGCGCTACCACACCCGGCTAATTTTTGATTTTTATTGTAGAGATGAGGTCTCGCCAAGTTGCCCAGGTGGGTCTCGAACTCATGGGCTCAGGCAATCCACTCACCTCAGCCTCCCAAGGCGCGGGATTACAGGCTGAGCCACCGAGCCCGACTGAGAACATTTTCCATGTAAAGATTTTAATGTAAGAGTTAAGTTTAAAGAATATGGCAGTAGGAAAAAGAGAAGTGTGTATATGTGATCCTTCTCTTCTTATACTCCATTTATAAACACCACCCTCCTGTTAACATTGGCAGAAGAGTACAAAGTCATTACTCTTTGTTGAGACATCCCTGAAAGATATATCAATGCTTATTTCTCATGGAAAGATATAATTTCTGAGTAAAATTGCCAGTTAGAATACAGCATCATAAAAAGTTTTCTAAGAAAAAAAATATTTCTAAATATAAAATTAAATTCAAAGAACAATGAAGTCCAGAAAATAATTGTATGGCAGGTAAAAAAGTTAGCTTCACAATTAAGTAAGGAAAAAGACTTGTTTTTTGGACCTTGGTTAATAACACCAGAAATAGACTTTTCCTCTAGTGGACAGCATGCATCTCACAAAACATGGAAAGAACAGTCTTAACAGCAGACTTGCTGATTGGATCAAGAAGGTCTTAAATGAAGACTTAAAGCAAAAAAAGAAAAATATGAATCAATAAAATGGATCTTATGGAGGATATTAGGTTTTAAGTAAAAATAGAGTGAAAAAATGTCAAGAAATTATTTTGTGAAAATAATAGCTGAGCATAATGTTAGGACTAAGATACAGTATACCAAATAAAATTAAAATAATAAAAGTAATAGCCATGTTAAGTTCTTGATATGCACTCTCTTTTTAATTCTTATACAACCATGGGAAATTAATATAAGAATTGCCACAGCTGTTTGTATAAGGGACTGCCCTGTATAAGAGTATACAGCCTGTGGGACTAGTGGGGAACATATTCCACTTCACACTCCAATTGTCTGACAGGTATAATCTTCAATTTATAAGCTAGAAACCCAGGCTTAGAGATGTCCAAAAACATGCTTAAGGATATGTAGCTATACTGTGATGAGACTAGAATAACTAAAATTGGAAGCCAGGTGTGTCTAGAATTCACTGTTTTAACAAAGCCTGGAAAAGAGAAATTTGCACACACATATGCACACATAAATAATTATTCTATAAAAGCAAAGCCGGAGAACATTAACAAATTTGTTCAAAATGAACAATACAATGACTGGGAAAAGTGTGTCACTGCACATCAGGGAGTTCTATATACTAGTTTTCTGATCAAGAAATGTGAAAACTGGAATCTGAAGGAGGCGTTTATGTCAGGAAAGGAAAAAGAGAGAGAGAAATTGTCACTGGAAAACGGTGTAGCAATCGTAACAAAAAAAATTACAGAAGTTAGCTTGCTAGTAATAAGTACAAGATATGAGTGAGAAAGAGGCAATTTAATTAATTGGATCCCTCTTGGGAGGGATTCTAACTCTGCTAAAATCTGTCTTCTATTCTGAGGGAAGGAAGAATTCAATTGTAATTACTGTTCTGTTAAATTTGATTTCTAGATTAAGGATTTTGACATGCATCCACAACACAGACTTGTGGTAGAAACATTATTTGAGGCACGTCAGAGTAAAGGACGGGATTGATGAGCAGGGTTGGGTAAATTCCATAGACTTAAAAACTGATAGCCAGAAAATAGCCAAGAAAATATTTTAAAAATGATTTTACATATGGAAATTTAGCCTCAGGTTCATAGATTTTTAAAAAGCATGTATAACTTTAAAAACTGTAAATGATTAACCAGTTAAAGACTTAAAAGAAAAAAGAGTGAAAGGTGTGTAAAGTCAAGAATGTTTATAGATACTTCAAATATGAAAGATTTAAGCATAATAGTGTTGAAAGAGAAAAAAGAAAGGAATAAGCCCATCAACTGAGGAAGAAAGAACAGCTAATCTGTTTTGTTTTCACTGTTGTTGTTTTTGTCTTCTTATCAAAGAAAATTGTCAAATTAGAATGAGTAACTGTGAAATTAAAATGAACAATTTTGATATGGATTTGGGATTTATTAAGATTACCTAATAACCAATGTAAATGAGAATGAATGAGAGAAATATTCTCAATCGTCCACTGTGACCTTAGGCAAGAATCAGTACTTATCAAATGCCAGGATGTTTTCACTAGTAAGTCCTTTTTACTTTTTTGAGATTCTTAAACAAGCTAGCCAAGAATATTCAATTCATAGTGTATCTGAATGGGAATGGTGTGTCAGACAAGTTCTTTCATTGTAACCTTGTGAACAAGATAGAAAAACAATGGTTTTTTGATAGAACAGCTGAATGGATTGCTGGAGGTCAATCAATCTTTCTCCACACAAATTTTGTCCTTTCTACTGTCCCAACTCTCAAAGTTATTCAGAGATTTAGTTAAGGAAGTGGAACACACACTTCATAAGTCTAAGGAAAATACAAAGCTGTGAGGGAGAGAACTAATAGATTATGTGATAATCAAATAAACCTTCAGAATGCTCTGTTATGCTGAAACAGTCACACTTATAATATGATAACAAGAAACAATGTAGTGACTTACATTTAAGTTTTAAAAATGTAATCTATACCAACAAAGAATACGTGAGTTTAATGGTGGTTCCTTTTAAAAATATATAATTTTCCCACATAACCCATAATCTTCAGTTACCGTACCTTGTATTATTTCCTCTCATTTTACTATAGTATTTCTATTCTTGACATACTAAATTAGCTTATAAAACATTCCATGTTTACCTAGAACCCCTAAAGTAAGAATATGTAAGACTTCTAGCATATTAAAAAACAAGACAAATGATTACAAAGTTTAGGTAAGTGTGAACATATCTAAAATAGTTCCTTTTATTACTATTACACCATGTAATTTCTCTGAAATAGTCATGCAGCGAATAGGGTAACATATCTAGTAAGGAAGGATTTCAGAAGGCCCAAAGGATGTTGCTTTACAATGTCACCTCTCATAGTGGAAATATGTAAATTAATTTCAATAATTTTAATAATTTGGAACAGTTTGAGTAGAGTAACATATATTATACAACATTTATAGACACATGGATACATATATATATATAATATATACTATATTCTGGAATTCGTGCAAAATGAATTGAAAAATGGTAATAAGGTCTTCATAGAGGACCACAAAGAAAAAAAACAACCAAGCATATCAATTACGGCTCTCACCTGCCTTATACCCAACCGGTAAGCAACAATCCGATCTACCGCATCAGGATTCATTTGTGTCCACTGCAGACTGTAGGAATAAACACGGTGCCTGTTCTGCCATACAGGATTGTAGGTATCGTAATAGAATTCTGGAGCATAGGCCTTTCCTGAAAACAGAAAGCGTGCATACATTTTAAAGCTGACATATTGCAGTTCAAGCATACATATTATCGTTGGCCATTTTACCCTTTTCTACTATATGTTACATAAATAATTATTTTACATGAAAAGTCCTGCTGTGAAAATCCAATCAACTGTCTGGATATGTTTTGGAAACAGACGTGAGAAGATTTCCTGGTTGATTGGACAAGCAGTGTGAGAAGAGAAGAAGGGTGAGTGCAAAGTTTCTGGCCTGAGAGATTGGAGGAAAGAAATTCCCATCTACTGAAATGAAGACTATGGAAGGATCCAAACTGGGGAAGCAGGTCAGTAAGTTATTTTTAAATAATTTGTGATCTAAATGCAGACATCAAGTATAGCTAGATTAGTATAACTAGTCTGAAATATAAGAGAGGTGACAACTGGAGACACAATCTTGCTAACCATAGGCATACGGATATAATTTTTAAAAAGCCATGAAACTGATAATTTCACCAAGGGAGTGTGAATATACAGAGAAGATGAACATCTGACCACTGGAACAATCCAAGATTAAGAGTGATGGGAGAAGATAAGAACCATACAAAGGCCTGAAATGAAACAACCATACTTGGTGCGGGGGGTGGGGCCGGAGAACCAAACTCTGGTATCCTAGAGGTTAAAAGAGGCACATGTGGGCCAGGGTCGGTGGCTTAATTTGTAATCCCAGTACTTTGGGAGGCCGGGCGAGTAGATTGCCTTGAGCCTGAGGATTCGAGACCAGCCTGGCCAACTTGGTGAGACCTCATCTCTACAATACAAATAAAAAATTAGCCGGGTGTGGTAGTGCGTGCCTGTAGCTCTGGCTACTTGAAAGGCTAGGCGGAAGGATCGCTGGAGCCCAGCAGGTCAACACTGGGGTGACGGTGAGAAAGTCACTGCCCTCCAGCCTGGGCAACGGAGTGGGACTCCTACTCAAAATAATAATAATACTAATAATATAGTATTTTAGTTAATCACTGCGATCACACAAGGCATGCCATTGCCCAATTTCTCTGTC
>CAUYQG010247485.1:0-13093 GCA_963574415.1 Tarsius wallacei | reverse complement strand
TTAAAATCATAATCAAGGCCCTTGAAAAAGTAGCCTGTTGAAGGAAAGGGTATTCCTTTAATTAGCTAGTTTGAAAAGTGACAGATTCAAGGGCTTCCTCTCAACTAGGAAAAAAGCACATTTCTAGATTTAAATGTAAGAAACAAAAATGTACTTCTGTTGCCTTATCATTACCTAAAGTAACATAATCAGATTTTTTCATTGGCCAAATGAAGGCAGCTGAATCAGAACATTCTGAGATTTTGTACTGATCCATCATGGAAGGAATGTCAGGTATGTATCCCGGAAGCTCATGCCTGTAGGGGATACCTGTACCTGTAGGGGAGCTTGGAACCAAGGGAAAGAAAAGAAAGTTAGGCCTGTATTCACGTTGTTGGGTTTCTTCCAATTTCACAAGCTTAGTGACGTGAATAATTTGGAGCCTGTCTCCATTACTTTTTCCTATTTAGCTGTCTTTAGTAAATACAGAGGGCTTTAAGTCAATGTACTTTAGTTTTCATGAACTGGCTTTATTTTGATCTTTATAAGGTTATCTCAGCTTAAATCCAGGGTGGTTCTAATGATGTGATTTGATTTTCTTAGGCCTACATAATGCTTGTAGGTTAAAAATAAAAGAACTGTCTGCAACCATCAGGTCTTTGTTCTGAGGATTTAATTATCACTGGGAAGGCACAACAACTCCAATTCTTTTTTACTATAAGTTTTCCTTTGTATATGCTGTATTTCCAATTATCAAAAATCAAAATCAAATCACATCTAGACTTCAAGTGTTCAATGACATTATTTATCAAAATAAATTTATTAAAAGTATTTGAAGACCACTTCAAAGTGTAGCTGCCTTCAAGACAGATTTTGGCACTCATGACGGACATTGTGGTTTTCTACACAACAGCATTCATTCTATTTCATACACCATTGGACAACGCAAACACAGACCATTTCAATTTCAACATTACATGAGACAACAGTACTGATGACCTGTGGTCATAAGAACTTCAATATCCTTGTACACAGTAAGCACTGTAATGTTAATGAGCACTAAAAAAACCCTAAAACTAAAACCACTATGTGGCAACACAGATGGATTTAGGGAAAGATGTTCAACCAGCTAGCTAAGGCCACATAATCCCAGATCTATTGATTTTAAATGCTTTCGGACCAACACTATTACACTGTATCTTTCATCATCTCACATTCCTGCTTTTTCACTGGAGACATCACACGTGGGCCATGTATTCCCTTCTTGTGTTCTATACACAGTGAGGGAAGCTGTTCTGATACAAGCTTCTCCTCGACGGTTACTGGCTTCCTGATTCACTACCCAACTTCGAATCAATAGTTCTGAGTGATGTTTCCTAAATACCCAGGCTGAATTCAAGGTCAGTCTTTCTGTCAGGTCACAGCCTTTCTTTTTCACAGGAAAAAGAATGAAATGTCTGGTTTGGAGGAATCCTTTTTCATCTCAAGTAGCATGGGGCTCTGTGGTGATCTGTGGCTTTTTACACAAGTCCTGGTAGAATTCTGACTCCAAGAAACGGGGATAAGAGTTGTTCTCCATCAAGCTGTATACTCTTTTCTGGGCAGTTGTAAAGCAGCCACTTGTAGCCTCTTGTATATTTTGGGCAATCAGAGTTTTGGTTTGAAAGTCTATGTTTATCTGAAATAAAACAAAAAAAAATTGGTTTAATTCAAAATTCAGAGTCACAGGTTGAAATTTAATATTTGAAAACAAAAAATAAAAACTATCATGTGTGATTAGCTTTGCCAGTCAAGCCACTAGAGAAACTTAACTAAAACCTACAATGGGGTATTTGGGGGACCTCTGAAACACTCTCAGCCCCACTCTGTCTTCTCTCTTCAATTCTTTTGTTTCATTTTGTTGCTAAAACTCTCCAAATTATACTGAAATAAGAATTTTTAAAACAAATTTTACCTCTTTTGGTGCTTCCTTTTCTATAAAGTCAGTATATATTTTCCTTGCTTTTGAGGACAGTTTTTGGGGTGATTTGGTTTTTTTGAAGTCTTCACAGGCCAGCCAGAATTCAATATTTTCCTCACAGAATTCAGACTTTAAAAAAGCCCTGAATGCAGCAAGACCATCTGAAAGAGGGAGGAAAAAAGCATGAATTGAGTGATCAAGTAAGCCCTGTTTCTCTGGTACTTCTCCCTCATATTTTAATTATTTCTAAATGACAGCAATTTTCTAGATTTTGTTCAAACCTGTAATTCTCAAAATTTAGCTCTTTAAAAATTAAGGTGCAAATAGGCAAAATGTTTTAAGGTGGCACTCTGCTACAAAAATATAACTGCTCAACTCTGCTGTCAATGCAAAATAAATACTTACAGTGGAGCCAAAAATTCTCTGGGAACTAAGCCTCTTGAAAACATTGTATGCAATGGAAAAAACTGACTCAATGCTAACTATAAGCAAATGCACTTTAACTTTTTTAGGCTAATTTTTCTTCCTCACCTGGAATGAATAGTACATACATTTCCATGGTTAAACACTGGGAAATAAGGAGGGAAAAACAGGCCTTTTACTAAAGTGATTGCAGTCTAATTCTCCTCAGGGATGCTACTCTTTTGTTGTGTAGACACATTTCCAGGTTTTTGTGATAATAGCAATGGCTCAGATTCAAAAGTTAACTTACATTTACTGGCTAGCAGCTCATCAAATGCTTCTGACCACAGCTGTGCTTCCTCAGGAGACGGTCTGCAAGACAAGTTGTGCATATTAGCTTATGCACATCCGAGTTCCCCTTTCAGTTTAGCAGCTAACTATTCATATTCAGGATTCTTAACTTACTTGATGAAAGTTTGCTGTTTGCTTTTCTTGCCGGTTTGGGGCTTCCCAGGAGTGGAGGAATTTTGCAAGAAGTAGCTCAAACGGGTCTTCCAATCTTTTAAACTAAAATTAAAAAAAATATATGATTTTTGCAAAGTGGCAACATTTGAATAGGCTACTACAACTGGACAAATTTTTACCAAATAAAGCCACCCAGTTAGCTAGAATCAAACCACATAAGACAAAGCAGGAACTCTCCAACTCATAGTCCTACTTACTTAACATTTAACTCCTGTACCTAATGCACTGAACAATTTCATCCACTCATCTGGACCTAACTATTCGTATTACCACTAAGGGTATGACTACCTAAAATCACTAGGTTATTTTAATGAATTGCTAATGAATTTAGTTTAGATGCGATTTCTGGTCCACAAAGGGTAGCAGTTTCTTTGCAAGGTCAATTACAATTCATATATTTCCCACTTTATGAAAACGACATCAGGGGAACTGCCTTGAGGCAACCCATGCTCATTTCTCTTCTTCCCTTAAGAGGTTCTGGACCACGCAAGAGACTGACTGTGTACAATGCGTTGTGTGTGTGATTGATCCCCCTCGCTCCCCACTTCCCCACCTACAGTACTCCTTTTAAGCAGATGCTGAAGAACAATTACTTGTTCCACATTCGAGACTGGTTGAGATCTGCTCTAAAATTAAAGTACAGAAACGGATTTTAAACGAGCATATTCAGAACCAGCAAAAACATCTCCATCCAGCAGCTGAGCAAAACCGATCAGAACTCATCATGCGGCGTATGAAAGCTGGGGACGCGCTTCAGCTGCCGGATTCTGATGTCATTTTAAGTGCAGGAGGACAAAAAACCAACCTGCAATTTCTTAGCGCTTCTACCACTGCTCTTATAACCAGAAATTTGCTCAGTTACCAAACTCTACCCGAGCGTCCTTCCCTCACAAAATAAGTACACACCACACAGACTTAACCTTACTTAGCAAATTAACCCTTTTCCATATTTTTTCTTTTCCTGCGGAGGCGCAGGCCACGTAGTTCTCCAACGTCAAAGACGAGCCCGAAAGCACCGCGTTTGCAGCAAACCAAGAGTGCAGGGGTTGGCTGGGAGTCTCGGGAGAGACAAGAAAGCCGTACTCACAGGGTCCGTTTCATCTTTTCTCGCTTCTCCTCGCCCTTGGGGCCGCTGCCCGCGCTCTTGTCCATGGGTCCGCAGTCGTGCCGAACAGCCAAGAACATCGCACTTTGCATCCTCCACTCTCTTCCCGCTGGAGCAGCCGCTCTCTGCGGCCGGGCGCGCGCCACGGCATTTATAAGAGGCGGCGGCTCGGGGGCGGGGCCCGCGGCGCCTGCCCCGCCTCCAGTGGGCGCGGATTGGCCGGCTGTTGAAGGCGCGGAGCCCGGGCCGCGGCCTTCTTGCGGCAGTCACGGGCGCCGCGGAAGGGTCTCGGGGCCGGGCGTTGCTGACGTCTGAGGCCCCGGCGTCTTGCGCACTGCGCCGGCATCTCTGCGGCGGGGGGGGCCGTTGGGGAAGCAGACGGAGCTTCTCGGTGTGAGCGGTGCCTGCGCCCTTGCGCTGAGGCGCGGCGGCCAGGCGGGGTCCCAAGCTGGCCGCAGGCGTGCGCCCCCCCCCGCAGCGGCCCCTCCCCCCCGTGAGTGCGCCAACCCTGCGAGGAGACTTGCTGTTTTCCAGCAGGGAAGGGTCGCCGGCTGGGAGGCCAGCGTGCGGTGGCTTTGTTTTACATCAAGAGTGGGCATTTTTCTTCTTTTGAACGTGCGCCTCGTTCCTTGTACTTTTGTAAACAGTGGGCACTCACCCAAGACCACCTTTGCGGTCTGTAAACTGAGGCCTGGTGGGGGGCTCACCCGCTTCTCTTCGGCCACTTCGCTGAGTTTGAGGAAGGAAACGGCGAACTGGAGTAATCTGAAGCGTTGGCTGCCCGGGGCGCGGCTGCTGGGACCTGCTCTGTGGCTCCGCTTGACGTCTTGGAATACTTTGGGGGAGGAACATGAGTCAGGAAGGGAACGGGGAAAAGCTATCAGAAGACAGCGCCTCCACTGGGTTTGCTGTTTTCATCACTGCTAGGCACGTGGCTGGGTCCCGCCGTGGGGCTGCAGGGTCACTGCTCAGAAGCCCTTGGCGACATCTCCTGTTCAGACAGAAATAACCACGGATCTCTTTATGGTGAGAAAGAAAGCGGGAGACACAAAGATGTCACAGCTGTGATGCACCAAAATCACTTAGGAGTTCAAGGAGTCAGGATTTCCTCATGAGTCATTCGTGGTTGGCTTAGAATTTACCAGAACACTCAATAACTGGCAAAAAGTAGGGGGAAGAAGAACTAAGTTTGAGTAATTTTTATTTGTTAACTCTTAAAATATCATCTCTACTCCTGCGGGCTTTAAAACAACTAGATTGGTGAGGACGAATGGAGTACCTCAACTACAGAATGACTTGATCCTGGTTAACATCACCAGAACTATATAGTGGAATAGTCAAGTGAGTTTCCCATCAGGCTTCTAGGTAGATGGTAGGATTAACAGCAGGGTATTGTCTAGGCTGCAGATACTCTCCCTACTTCGCACTAAAACAGTTAAAAGAAAATTGGAGCTACTTAACATATTATTACAGTGAGCTGCTGGTAGTTGGAGCTCCAAATTTGACTAGGAGGGCAAATCTGCAGTTAATATTCAAGACAATGCCCATGTACTTTATTGTGGAAAAGGAAGTCATTAAGATTTCAGTAATAAATACTTTGTTTTGTTATTATTTTTTTGAGTTGGGGTCTTACTCTGTCGCCCAGCCTGGAGTGCAGTGGCACAATCACAACTACCACAGCCTGGAACTCCTGGGTTCAAGCAGTCGCCCTCAGCCTCCTGAGTAGCTGGGACTACAAATGCATGCCACCACGCCAGGCTAGTTATTATTATTATTTTTTTAAGAAACAAAGGCTCATTACGTTGCCTAGGTTGGTCTCGAACTCCTGGGCTCAAGCGGTCCTCCAGCCTCGGCCTCTCAAAGTGCTGGGATTACAGGTGTGAGCCACAGTGCCCAGCATAAATATCAGTAATGAGTACTTTGAAACATGTTTGTGAATTGTATAAATGTAATCTTTCTTAAGCATATGCTTTTCATCTCCAAAATAACTTTGCACACTATTTCTACATCTATTTTCACTTTCTAGGGATTTGAAACTTATTATGAAATATGTGTAATATGTAGAAATTTGCTTTTTTTCAATAATATAAATCTCAATATATTTTCTATTTAGAACCTTGGATGTTAGAATTTACTCACAGACAGTGAAATTCACAGGTAGGCCAGGGGTTCTGACAAAAAGGCAGCAGAGACAGAGTTGAACTGTCAGGAGACCTAATTAGAGCCTGGGTTTAACTGATAAATGCTAAGTAACTGTTGGGACAGTTGATTCACACCTCCTGGAGTCCCAGTTTCTCATCTGTAATAAGAGTAACATGTCTTTCTTGTCAGCTTCATAGGATATTATGTGTGACTCTTAGTGAAAGGTCTTTTATAAATTCTAAAGTACTGTGCAAAAGTTTATTATTAATGTGCATATGTGTGAAAAAGGAAATGTCCAAAGCAGTAATATTCAAGATGGAAGAATCATGAGGATTAACTCAGCGTTAATTAGGTTGTAAGTGTGTAAGTACTATTAAATGTCAAGATGTCACAAATTTGTAGAAGATCAAGCTCATGAAAGGTATTTAATAAATATGCTCTGGATAATAAATAAGGAAAGTAAACTTTAATTTTTTCAGAGATCCCCAAGTCAGAGAAGTTTAATCATCTCAATATAATAATGAAAGTAGGCTGGGTGAGGTGTTTCAGGTCTGTAATCCCAGAACTTTGGGAGGCCAATGCAGGAGGATTATTTGAGTCTAGGAGGAGTTCAAGACCAGCCTAGCAATATAGCAAGACCTTGTCTCTACAAAAAATTTTAAAAATGAGCTGAGTGTGGTGGTGTGTGACTGTCGTCCCAGCCACTTGGGATGCTGAGGCAGAAGGATTACTTGAGCCTAGGAGGTTGAGGCTGCAGTAAGCTGTGATCACTCCAGCTTGGGAGATAGAGTGAGACCCTGACTCAAAATAATAATAATGATGATAATAATAATAATGAAAATGGATATACATGTATCTATGTAAGCAACTAGTCTAAACACAGATTATTTTAGATGCTTTTGTGTTTAATATAATGATTTGCTTTTTTCATAAACCCTTTTAGATTGACAACTGATAGCAAAAAATTAATTTCTTCTTGACAGTTATGTGGTTGATTTATAAATCTGGATGTAAATCAATTTATAATTGTTGTATCTATGGGTAATTTTAAGGCAATACCTACTACAAAAAGTTGTTGTGTCTTTTTAAAGACTGGCTGCCATATATGTAAAGTGAAAGCTACAATGTTTGGTGGTTTCCCCTTTTTTTGTTGTTTGTTGTTGCTGCAGTTGGCTTTTAGGTAAATGGGATTGCTCCATATTAAGATGACACATATTTTCCGTTCTGTGGTAGAGGAAAAAACAGTACAGTGGGTTATAAAAGTTGCACAGCAAAACCACTGTCAACCACGGTCTGAAAGTGGCTGATAAACTAACCATACATTTTCTACGTTGAATCTACCATGCCCTCTACTAGACACTGATTGACTGACTGACAACACATTACTGGTGGAGGCTCACAGGGAGTTTCTTGAACCTTTTGTAATTTTTGAAGTTTATAAGAAGGCAAACAAAAAATACAAGTTTATAACAGTATCAACTGGAGACTATGAAAAGTAAAATTTCCTCTGCTATACTTCTCTCTTTCCCTTCCCCTCTATGCTAACCATTATTAATAAAAAATTGTTAATTGTTAACTAAAAAATTTGTATAAAATATGCTTCAGAAATGTAGAAACCAAGGTACATGTTTAAAAAACACAATGGAGCTGGGCTCGGTGGCTCAGCCTGTAATCCTGCGCCTTTGGGAGGCTGAGGTGAGTGGATTGCCTGAACCCGCGGGTTCGAGACCCGCCTGGGCAGGCGAGACCTCATCTCTACAATAAATTAAAAAAAAAAATTAGCCGGGTGTGGTAGCGCGTGCCTGTAGTTCCAGCTACTCGGAAGGCTGAGGCGGAAGGATCGCCGGAGCCCAGCAGGTCGAGGCTGCGGTGGCTGGGAGCGGCCACTGCACTCCAGTCTGGGAGACGGAGTGAGACTCCAACTCAAAAAAAAAACAACAAAAAAACCCCCCAAAAAAACACAATGGTATCATTCTGTGTACTACTCTGTGCTTTGCTTTTTTTGGTCAGTAATATTTTTTAGTTTCCAAATATGTAAGAACCATAAACCTGTTGTTTACCTTATGAAATCTTAAATAGGTGTGTTAGTTTTTCGGGTTTTTTTGAGAAAGAAAAACACCCTGGGAAATTAAATGCAAAGGATGTGATGAGTAATTGAAAAAAATGAAAAATTTTAGTGCCCTAGTTGTTAAAGTTTTAAAGAAGTGTAACACCTGTCTTCATTTTTGGGGTCTAATTTAATTTTAGTTGGTGAAATATTTTTTTTAACAGAATGAACATATGCCTCTGAAAGATTCTGTACTCCTTAACCCTAATATAATCTGGGATTTAAGATTATGATTAATCTTTGTGTAATTTGTATACCCAAAAGCTGAGAGAAAATTAGTGTTTGTTTGTTTTGTCTGGGATCATAGTTTAATACTTGACATGTATTATAGAGGAGAAAATTATTTTTACCAATCCTTACATTGACAATTCCATTTGATATACTTCCAAGATTTTGTTTTAAATTTATCCCTGGTGTGGAGTTTTTCATGCTTCAAATGCAGGCAGAACCTACTGAAATGTAGTAGCTTTCTCTTTACAAAATTATCTAGATTCTCTTTGGAAACCAATAACAGGAGCATAATGAAGTTTTTTTTTTTCCTGAACAAAAAATACAAGTATTGAAATACCTCTAAGTGGCTTCTGTAGTTATTAACTAGAGGCCTCTAGTTAAAGGACTAGAAGTATGACATCTAAATTAGGGAGTTATTTCCAATATGTTCTTGTTACTGCTCTCTTTTTGTGCATGGAATACCAGGAGAGTAGGTGATTATAAGCACTTTCTTAAAAAATAAGTTACATAGATGGCATATTGTCTAAAAAATACAAAAGTAAAGCTAAGACTTTCTTTACTGGCATTTCTTTTTGCTGGGATTTTAATTTTTGGCCATGGCATTTTGGAGTGTCAAGTGTCCTATTAACTACTTTTTTGAGATTTTGATTACAAAGATTTATATAACAATAGTCATAAAAACTTCCTCCTTTTTTTTTAAAGTCTGAAAAAGGCTATTTTTCATCTAATAAATGGGGAATCTATACTTTTTTTTCAGCATACTATTTCTATGTAGACATTTAAGACATTGGTTTTCATAGGTCTTTATTCATGGACTACTTTATAATAACCTAAAACCTTGTGAATTTTCTTTCCCAAACACATTTTTTAAACAAAAATTCTAAAATTTCAACGGTAGTAATTGGAAAAAAAAAAAAAAAGAAAGCATTTAAGGAGATACTAGCAGGCCTTGATACAATTGCCATATTATAAATATTCAGATCTTAAATGTTAAGGGCATTAGTACCCCCAAAAGTCCACAGCTTCAAAAAAAATCATATTTTGCATTTCTTTTCAGAAAGTACCCTTAGGAGAGCAAGATTGCTGGAGGGGTTTTCCTTGATTGTTCTTAGTTCCTGCCCTATTTTACTTAGGCCTCGGGCAAATTGCTTAGCTTTCTTGTTCCTAGTTAAGGCAGAAGGAATTATAGCACTCTTCCTTTGCAAGGAAGTTAAAGGAAAACACTGCTGGAAATGACCTTTGCAGCTTGGTTGATGATATTACTAGGTGAACAGGGCTGGCCTTGAACAAAACTTTGCAGTAGGATTAGTCTCTTCTAGATTACTCCTTTGCCCCCCCCCTTTTTTTTGCTGTTTTCCTAGTACCTACTTATTATGTGCCATTCCTACAGTGGCATGTCTCCCCTCAAGTGGAAAGGCGGAATCGAAAGAAGACCTTAAGGTTGTGTCTTGCTCCTGTGGAGGACCTGGTGTCTTAGGGATGGAGATGGTCTGATGGAGAGATCTTGCTTTCATTTTCTTGACACTAAGGGGGTTGTGGTTGGTCCCCTGGATTCCATGCCATCATAGCCTGTTACTAATCCTTTTTGGGAAGTCTGTTCATTCTTAGAGTTTCTTAGTAGTCCTCTTGGGCTCTTCCAAATGCCCCTTCGGGCACACGAGTGATGTAAGGTTACTTTTTTAAGAGTATTTTTGTAGAGCAGATTTAGGTTTACAGCAAAATTGAGAGGAAAGTACAGAGATATTTAATATGCCCTCTACCCCAACTCCCACATGCATAACTCCTCCATTATCAACATCCCATACCAAAGTGGTACCTTTGTTATAATTGATAAACATTGACATATTATTATCATCCAGCGTCCATAGTGGATGTTAAAGTTCACTCTTGATGTTGTACATTCGATGAGTTTAGACAAATATACAATGTCATGGAGTTACCATTATAGCACCATACAGAGTTTTTTCATACTGCCCTAAAAATTCTCTGTGCCTTACCCATTCATCCTTCCCATCTCGATAGCCTCTGGCAACCACCAATATTTTTTTTTTGTCTCCATGGTTTTGCCTTTTTCAGAAGGTTAGCCTTTTCAGATTGGTTTCTTTCACATAGTAATATACAGTTAAGTTTCTTCCATGTCTTTTCACGGCTTTTTTTTTTTTTTTTTAGTGATGAATAGTATTCCATTGTCTGGATATACCATAGTTTATCCGTTCACCTACTGAAGGACATCTTAGTTGCTTCCAAGTTTTTGCCATTATGAATATAGCTGCTATAAGCATCCATGTGCAGGTTTTTATGTAGGCATATATTTTCAACTCCTTTGGGTAAATACCAAAGGGTATGATTGTGCAATCATAAGGTAAGAGTACGTTTCATTTTGTAAGAAACCATTAACCTGTCTTCCAAAGCATCTATCATTTTGCATTTTCATCAGCAATGAATGAGAGTGCCTGTTGCTCCACATCCTCTCAGAATTTGGTGGTGGTGGTCTGAATTTTAGCCATTCTAGCAGATATGTGGTGATATCTCATTGTTTTAGTTTGCACTTCCCTGATTACATATGATGTGCAGCATATTTTCACATGCTTATTTGCCATCTGTATATCTTCTTTGATGAAATGACTGTTAAGGTCTTTGGCCAATCTTTTAGGTGGATTGTTTGTTTTCTTAGAGTTGAGTTCTAAGTATTTTGTATAATAGTTCTTTATTAGCTATGTCTTTTGCAAATATTTTGTCCCAATCTGTGGCTTGTCTTTTCATTTCCTTGACATTGTTTTTCACAGAGCAGAAAGTCTTCTCTTTTCTCTTTTTTTTTTTTTTTTTGAGTTTTGGAGTCTCACGCTGTCACCCAGACTGGAGTGCAGTTGAACAATTATGGTTCACTGCATCTTCAACCTTCTGGACTCAAGTGATCCTTCTGTCTTGGTGTCCTGAGTAGCTGGGTCCACAGGCGCATGCCACAATATGGCTAACTTTTAAATTTTTGTAGAGATGAATTTTCACTATGTTTTCCAGGCTGGTCTCTAACTCCTGGGCTCAAGTGATTCTCCCACGTCAGCCTCTCAAAGTGCTGGGATTTACAGGAGTGAGCCACTGCACCTAGCTGAGAGTTATCATTTTAATGAAATCCAGCTTATCAATTCTTTCTTTCATAGATTGTACTTTTAGTATTATATCTAAAAAGTAATTGCCAAGCCCAAGGTCATCTAGATTTTTTTCCTATTATTATCCTATAAGAGTTTTATATTTATATAGTTTTGCATTTTACATTTAGGGTGTGATCCATTTTGAGTTATTTTTGTTAATAATAAAGTTACTTTTTGAAATATTTAAGCTCTCCCTCAAAAATGTTTTGATATGTTTGGTTCATCACATGATAATCTTTTCATCTGTTTTTTTGAATAATTCTTCATTATCTTTACAGGGTAATTCTCTCTACATTGAGTATTTGGTAAAAATTTATTTTTTTCTAGATGCAGAATAGGAAGGATTTGAAGTTGCCAGTGGAGTTTTTGCTGCTTCCTTTCTAACTGCAGCCACTCCCCCCACCTGATTATAGTGAAGCTTTCTCATTCGGAGACTTACAGTCATTTTTTTTTTTTTTTGAGTTGGAGTCTCACTCTTGTCACCCAGGCTGGAGTGCTGTAGCACGCTCACGGCTACCGCAGCCTTGACTTGCTGGGTTAGGCAATTCTTCCGCCTCAGCCTTCCAAGTAGCAGGAACTAAAGATGCACGCCACCACCCCACAGCTAGTTTTTTGTGACTTATTGTAGAGACGAGATCTCCCCAAATTTCCCAGGCTGGTCTCCAACCCCTGGGCTCGGGCAATCCTCTCGCTTTGGCCGCCCGAAGTGCTGGCATTACAGGCTGAGCCACCACGCCTGGACGACTTACAGTTTTTCAGTGCATCTCCTTCAGTTAATTTATAGTGTACATTTGGTTTCATTTTCTTCAAGAGTTTTGAAAATAAGTTTTAAAATAAGCCCAGCTGAAGCCAGCATTGCCACTTGGCTCAGTTTAGCAGCTTAGATGAGCTTGTCAGCAACATCAGTCTCTTTAGAAAATCTTTTGAATTATTCTTTTTAGAAGTTCTCATTTTCTGGTGCATTCATTATATCCAGTTTCAGGGTCCCAGTAGTCATGTTGTCTTCTTCATGAACAGCAGCCTGATCTGTCATCTTTTTTTTTTCTTTTTTTTGAGTTGGAGTCTCACTCTGTCGCCCAGACCGGAGTGCAGTGGTGGCCGCTCCCGGCCACCGCAGCCTCGAGCTGCTGGGCTCCCGCGATCCTTCCGCCCCAACCTTCGGAGTAGCCAGAATTACAGGCGCACGCTGCCACGCCCGGCTAATTTTTTGATATATTGTGGAGATGAGGTCTCACCAAGTTGCCCAGGCGGGTCTCGAATCTGGGGCTCAGGCCATCCACTCACCTCAGCCTCCCAAAGCGCGGGATAATCTGTCATCTTTAGCAAATGGTAACCTACAGGCTTTAGCTGACTTTCTTTAACATTTAAAATTTATTCCATATGCTCTAGAGTTTTACTTTTTTCCTAGTTAATGACTTTGTTCATTCTTTCTGTCCACTCTTTAGTTTCTTATTTTCACTGTTTAATATGACACATTTTAATATAAAAACAAA
>CAUYQG010247484.1:0-20786 GCA_963574415.1 Tarsius wallacei | reverse complement strand
ATATTCTGGATATTCATTCCTTGCCAGATGAATAGTTTGCAGATACTTTCTTCTATTATTCATATTGTCTCGTCACTCTGTTAATTGTTTCCTTTGCTTTGCAGAATCTTTTTAGTTTAATATAGTCGCATTTGTGTATTTTGTTGTTGTTGACTGTGCTTTTGAATTCTAAGCCCTGAAATCTTTGCCTAGACTAGTGTCCTCAAGCATTTCCCGAATGCTTTCTTCTAGTAGTTTTATACTTTTGGGTGTTATGTGTAAAGCTTTAATCCGTTTTTTTTTTTTTTTTGAGTTGGAGTCTCACTGTCACCCAGACTGGAGTGCAGTGGCCGCTCCCGGCCACCGCAGCCTCAACCTGCTGGGCTCAGGCGATCCTTCCGCCTCAGCCTTCCAAGTAGCTAGAACTACAGGCGCGCGCTACCATGCCCGGCTAATTTTTGGTTTATTGTAGAGATGAGGTCTCACCAAGTTGCCCAGGCGGGTCTCGAACCCGCAGGCACAGGCAATTCACTCACCTCAGCCTCCCAAGGCGCGGGATTAATCCATTTTGAGTTGATATTTTTATATGGTGAGACATACTGGTCCTCAAGCATTTCCCGAATGCTTTCTTCTAGTAGTTTTATACTTTTGGGTGTTATGTGTAAAGGTTTAATCCGTTTTTGTTTTTTTTTGAGTTGGAGTCTCACTGTCACTGGGAGACTCCATTTTTTCTCTATTTTTCTGTGTATGGATATCCAGTGAGACTCCATTTTTTTCTCTATTTTTCTGCGTATGGATATCCAGTTTTCCCAGCACTATTTACTGAGAGTTTATTCTTTCTCCAGTATATGTTTTTGGTACCTTTGTCAAAAATGAATTGACTTTAAATATGTGGATTTACTTCTGGGTTCTCTGTTCTGTTTCATTGGTCTGTGTGTCTGTTTTTATACCATGACTTTTTTATACCATGCTGTTTTGGTTACTATAGTTTTTATATCATGTCTGTTTTATACCATGCTGTTTTGGTTACTATAGCTTTATATAGTTTGAGGTCAGACAATGTGATACCTCCAGCTTTGCTCTTTTTGTTAAGTATTGCTCTGTCCTCAGGATCTTTTGTGGTTCCATGTACATTTTAGGATTTTTTTTTTCCCTGTTTCTGTGAAGGATGTCATTTTATTTTGACAGGAATTACATTGAATCTCTAGATTGCTTTGGGTGGTGTGTCATCTTAACAATATTAATTCTTATGATCCCTGAGAATTGAATGTCTTCCCATTTGTTTGTGTTATTTTCAATTTCTTTTATCAGTGTTTTGCATTTTTCATTGTAGAGATCTTTCGCCTTTGTTAAATTTATTCATAAGTGTTAGGTTGATGTATAAGTTCGTAGTGTTTGTTTTTGGCGTGGCAACACTGCAGTGTTAGGATTTGTTTATTTGTCATTTGGAGTGACAATATTGTGCTTGTGAATACACCTTACATTTTGCAGATTTGAAGAAAGTTAGTGCTATCTGTGGGCTAAAGAAGATGGAATGTCAAGTGGAAAAAAATGAACACTTCAGACATATTCTTCTGTTTGAGTTTAACAGAGGAGTAAAGGCAGCGGAGGCAACTCGAAACATTTGTGCTGTGTACGGGGAGAATGCCATTGGGGAAACCACAGCAAGAAAATGGTTTTGTCGTTTCAAAGAGAGCCACTTTGACCTGAGTGGTTCTCCACGTTCAGGAAGACCATTGGGCTTTGACGAAGACTGTTTAAATGCTTTAATCCACGTTGATCCCCATCCAAGAATTGGCAAATGCGATGAACTGTGACCCATCAACCATCGTGCAACATTTGCATTCCATGGGCAAGCAAAAAATGCTATGAACTTATACATCAGCCCAATAGTTTGTGTTTTTTTGATAGTTATTGTAAGTGAGATTGCTTTCTTAATTTATTTTTCAACTAGTTTGTTATTGGTGTATGGAAATACTCCTGATTTTTGTATGTTGATTTTGTATACTGCAAGTTTACCAATTTTTTTTATTGGTTCTAAGAATTATTTTGTGGAATCTTTAGTTTTTTTAAATATGTAAATAGAGTATGTCATGTACAAAGAGGAACAGTTTGGTTCCTATTTGGATACCTTTTATTTCTTTTTCTTGCCTAATTGCTCTTGCTTGGACTTCTAGTAGTTTGCTGAATAAGAATGGTCAAAGTGAGCACCCTTATCTTAAATAAAAGGCTTTCAACTCTTCCCCAATCAGTATAATGCTAGCTATGAATTTATCATATATGGCCTTTATTGAGATATGTCCTTTACATGCCTACTTTGTTGAGAGTTTTTGTCACAAAGGAGTGTTGAATTTTATCAGAAGTTTTTCAGCATCATGATCATATGATTTTTTTCCTTAATTCTGCTGATATCATGTGTCACATTTGTTGATTTGCATATATTGAGTCATCCTTGCATCCTTGAGATAAATCCCATTTGATCATGGTGTATTATCTTTTTAATGTGTTTGGATTTGGCTTGCTAGTATTTTTTGCAGCTGTGTTTATCAGGGATATTGACTTGTAGTTTAATTTTTTTATTGTGTCCTTGTCTGTTTTGGGTATTAGGATAATGCTAGCCTCATTAAAAGAGTTAGGAAGAATTTCCTCCTTTCAATTTTTTGGAATAATTTGAGAAAAAGTGGTGTGTGTTCTTTAAAAGTTTGATAGAATTCAGCAGTAAAGCCATCCAGTTTTGTGCTTTTCTTTGGAGGGAGGCTTTTTATGACAGATTCAGTCTTGTTATTTGTTATTGGCCAGTTCAGGTTTACTGCTTCTTCTTGGTTCAATCTTGATAGTTTATAAGTGCTCAGAAATTTGTTCATTTCCTCTAGGTTTTCCAATGTGTTAGTGTACATTTGTTCATAGTAGTCTTGAATGATCCTTTGTATTTCTGTGGCATCAGTGGTAATGTCTTTTCTTTCCATTCTGATTTTATATATTTGCATCTTCTCTCTTTTTTTCCTGGCCAATCTAGCTAACAGTTTATTGGTTTTGTTTATCTTTTCAAAAAGCAAACATTTCATTTCATTGATTTCTTTTTTTTTTTTTGAGTTGGGGTCTCACTCTCTCACCCAGGCTGGAATGCAGTGGCACATTCGTGACTCACTGCAGCCTTGACCTCCTGAGCTCAAACAGTCCTCCCTCTTTAGTCTCCTGAGTTGCTGAGACTACAGATGCACACCACCACACCTGACTACTTTTTTGATTTTTTATAGAGTTAAGGTCTTGCTATGTTGTCTAGGCTGGTCTTGAACTCCTGGGCTCAAGCAATCCTCCCTCGCCTTGGCCTCCCAAAGTGCTGGGTTTGCAGACATGAGTAACTGTACCCAGCCCATTAAATAAGTTTTTAATATTTTTGCTTCTTTCTTTCTTTTTTTTTTTTTTTGAGTTGGAGTCTTACCCTGTCACCCAGGTTGGAGTGCAGTAGAACGCTCATGGCCACAGCAGCCTCGACCTGCTGGGCTCAGGTGATCTTTCTGCTTCTGCCTTACAAGTAGCTGGAAACATAGGCATGTGGCACTGTGCCTGGCTAACTTTTTTGATTTATTGTAGAGACAGTGTCTTGCCATGTTGCCCAGGCTGGTCTCAAACCCATGGGTGCAGATAGTCCTCTCACCTCTGCCTCCCAAAGTTCTGGAATTAATGGCGTGAGCCACTGCACCTGGACATTTTTACTTATTTCTTTTCCTTCTGAGGCTCCCAAAATTTGAAATTTGTTCACTTTATTGTGTCTGTCCTATATGTTGCACAGGCTTTTTTATTTTCTTTTTGTTCTTTCATTATTATTATTATTATTATTTATCTTAATGGGTTATTTTGTCCAAAGTTTCAGAGATCCTTACTTTTGCATGGTCTAGTCTATTGTTGAGACTCTTGTTTTTTTTGTTACTTCATTTATTGAATTCTTCAGTTTCATGATTTCTGTTTGGTTCTTTTTAATAATATTTATTTCTTTGTTGAATTTCTTACTCATAAGTTGTGTTTTTGCTTTCTTTATATTGTTTATCAATGTTTTCTTGCATCATTCTAAGTTTCCTTAGGATCATTATTTCGAAATCTTTTTCAGGCATTACATAGATTTCCTTTTGTTTGGGCTATGTTGCGGGAGAGTTATTTTCCTTGGAGGGGCCATACTTCTTTGTTTTTTGGTTTTTTTTTTTTCATTTTTTTGTGCCTTTACTTTGTTATCTGTGCATCTGTTTTAGCAGTTGCTTCTTCCAGTTTTATGAATTGACTTTCATAGAAAAGACATTTTTGTGTAGCTGTATCTGTAGCATTGGTTGTGTAAGGTGCTTTTGCTTTGATTCTGATTGTTGAAACTCTTGATTTTTTTGTGACTTCATTTATTGAATTCTTCAGTTTCATGATTTCTGTTTGGTTCTTTTTAATAATATTTATTTCTTTATTGAATTTCTTACTCATAAGTTGATAGGTACAATGGAGCAATCTGTTATGATTTTTTTTTGGCTGTAATCAATGTCAGCTGTATCTGTGAGTCCATCAGTGGCTTATGATGCTATTGTTAGTGGAGGCTGTGGCAAAGCTTTGCTGAGGACATGGGGCTTTCCAACCTAGTCCTCAAACACCACCAGGCATTTGTGGTGATGGTGATGGGCTGGGAATGCATGTTCTTGGGCCTAGGGGGACATAGGTACATGCTGGTGGTGGCAGTGGGGGGCCTGGGCAAGCTAGTCCTCAGATGGTGTGCTTAGAGGCTAACAGTGGCATTATCAGGCTAGGTGGTTTGGTGTTGGGCTCCTAGGTGGCCTTGTAGAGGTAGCAAGCTAGGTGTGCTTGTCTATAGGCCACAAGATGTTGGGTACAAGCACCAGCAGTAGTGGACAGGGCAGACCTATTCTCACACTCCTAGAAGGTACATGCAGGTGCCAGTGGCAGTTGACAGAGCAGGCAGATCTCCAAATTCCTGGATGGTTTGTTCCAGTGGTAGCAATGGGTATGGTGGGTCTGTTCTTCTCAGACTCCCAGATGGTGGGAGCTAGAAGCATTGGGTGTAATAAGGGGATCATCATTCTTTTGGGTGATGTGTGTGGGTGACAGACTCTTTTCCAGCTATCTATATGGGTTGTGCAGGTGATGGCAGCAACCAGCAAGGTTGACCACTCTGTAGGCCCCATGAAGATACACACAGGTGCATGGTGGCCCTGCAGCTGGAGGGCATGGTATTGCTATCATTGGCACTACCGTTGATAGCAGGCAGCTCTTAGGCTCTGGGGAATGTGTGCTTTGGTTCCTTTTGTCCTGAGGGTGCCCTCTCTGGTGTGCTGAATAGTCTGTTTCCTGGGGTATAGGACACAAGTGAGCTAGATTTCTGGGGATCCAGCTATACTGGTACTTTTAGCCAGCATCCTGATGCTGCAGCCTTCTAGGTAGTTATAGGAGATGTCAGTGGGCTTCAGTGATATGGAAATACAGGGGCTGTTAGCCTCTAGTCAACTGTCTTGATGATATTTAACCATTTTGTGTTTTTTTTTTAGTTGGAGTCTCACTCTGTTGCCCAGGCTGGAGTGCAGTGGCATGCTCATGGCCACCACAGCTCTGACCTGCCGGACTCAGGCAATCCTTTGGCTTCAGCCTTCCAAGTAGCTGAAACTATAGGTGTGCGCTACCTCGCCCTGCTAATTTTTTATTTATTGTAGAAACAAGATCTCGCCAAGTTGTCCAGGCTGGTCTTGAACCCCTGAGCTCAGGCAGACCTCTCGCCTTGGCCTCCAAAAGTGCTGGGATTACAGGCTTGAGCCACTGTACCTGGCCTGATACTTAACTTTTTAAAAATTTAGATCTTTGAGTCTTTTTTCTGTATACTATGTAAAATAAGCATCTGACCTTATTTTGCATATTTATATTCCGTTTATTGATAAAGAAGGACTCCTGTCACTTAGTTATTTTTCTCAATAGGTCTTATATCTATTTCCTTCAATTCTACCATTACAACCCTCCTTTATGTTAGATAGGTATTTGTAGTGTACCATTTTGATTCTCTTCTTGTTTCTTTTGCTATATATTTAAGCATTTTTTAAAATTAGTAGTTGCCCTGGTGATTACAAATAAAATCTTAAATTGATAACAGTCTAGCTCAAATTAATACAAAGTTAGTTTTAGTAGTATAAAAAAACCTTTGCTCCTGTATAACTCCATTCTTCTCTCCTGTGTTGTTGCGAAAAATTACATCTGTGTCCATTGTGTGTCAGTCGAACATAGATTTATAGTGACTGTTTTATGTTGTCTTTTAAATCATATGGGGGAAAAGTTACAAACCAAAAATACATTAATATTAACCATATATCCACCTATGTAGTACCTTTACCAGTGTTTCTTATTTTTTTGCATAGATTCAAGTAACTGTGTGGTTTTCATTTTAGCCTAAAGGATTCCTTTATCTTTTTTTGTAAGACAGATCTGCTAGCAATGGAGTCTCAGTTTTTGTTTTTTTGGAAGTGTCTTAATTTCTCCTTTATTTTTGAAGGATAGTTTGGATGAACATAGAATTCTTGGTAGACAAGTTACTTTATTTAGCACTTTGAAAATGTCATCCTGCTGTCGTCTGGCCCCCATTGTTTCTGATGTGAAATCTGTTGTTAATCTTATTGAGGATCCCTTTTATCTGAGGAATGAATAACCTCTTGTCTCTTTCAAAATATTCTTTGTCTTTTGATGGCTGCATTGTAAGGTGACTGCATGACTTTGATTTTATCTTGAGATTTGTTGAACTCCTTGGGTCATGTCTTTCATTAAATTTGGGGACTTTTTCTTATTTCTTCCAACTGTCTTTTCTCTGATTTCTTTTTGTACTCACTGATATAACTTGAATATTTGTCTCCTTCAAATCTCATGTATGAAATCTGATTTCCAATGTTGGAGGTGGGGCCTAGTGGGAGGTGTTTGGGTCATAGGGGTGGCTTTCTCATGAATGCTTGTGCCATCCTCAGTTATGAATGAGTTTTTGCTCTGTTCCCAAGAGAACTGATTGTTAAAAGGAGGCTGGCACCTTTCTCCTTCTCTTTCTTGCTTCAGCTCTTTCTTTGTTGATCTTGGCACATGACCATTCCACTTGCCTTCTGTCATGTGTGGAAATATCCTGAGTCCATCACCAGAAGCAGATGCTAGTGCTATGCTTCTTGTACAGCCTGCGGAACTGTGAGACAAGTAAACTTCTTTTCTTTATAAATTACACAGCCTCAAATATTTCTTTATAGCAATACAAATGAACTAAGACACTCACCTTCTGGGACTCTCATTATCTGTATGTTGGTATGCTTGATGGTGTCCCATAGGTCTCTTAAGCTCTATTTGTTTTTCTTTATTTTTTTTTCCAAGTTGGCACTCTGATGCCCAGGCAGGAGTGCAGTGGCATGACCACGTCCCACCACAGCCTCGACTTCCTGGGCTCAAGCAATTCTCTATCTTCAGTCTCCTGTGTAGCTGGGACTACAGGTACACACCACCACAGCTGGCTGTTTTTTTTTTTTTTTGTAGAGATTATGTCTCTCTATGTTGCCCATGCTGGTCTCAAACTCCTGGGCTCAAGCAGTCCTCCTGCCTCAGTCTCCCAAAGTGCTGGAATTTACAGATGTTAGCCACCACACCTTACCTCTTCATTTGTTTTTATTTGTGCTTCTGAGATTAGGTAATTTCAGTTGCTCAATATTCAGTTTTGTTGATTGAGTCTTCTGCCTGCTCAACACTGCTGTTGAGTTACTTTAGGGTTTTTTCATTTCAGCTTCAGAATTTCTATTTGGTTTCTCTTTATATAATTGAACAAATTTGTTTATTAATATTCTCTACATTGGGGGACATTGTTTTTAATTGTTTCCTTTAATTCTTTGCACATGGTTTCTTGTAAAAACTCTTTGAGCATATTTAAAATAGAAATTTAAATTCTTTATCTCATAAAGTCCGATGTCTGGGTATCTTTAGGGACAGTTTTTATCTTTTTTTTTTTTTTTTTTTTTTGGTGTGTGTGTGTTTGGGCCATAATTATTAGTTGGTTTCCATGTATTTTGCTTTTATCTGAGCAGTTTGGTTTCACACTATAATTGAGAGTAAGGTACTGAGATGTACCACATATTCCCTGACCCCACATGTGCACAGCTTACATTGTTATCAAATTCTCCACCAGAGTGATACATGTATTACAATTGGTAAACCTAAACTGACATTATTTTTTTTCTGAAAATCCATGGTGTACTTGACATTTCACTCTTGGTGTTTATCTTAGTCTGCTTATAACAGAATAATTGAAACTGAGTAATTTGTAAGAAAATTTACTTTTTACAGTTTCAGAGGCTGAAAATTCCAAGGTCAAAGGGGTTCATTTTGTGAGAACCTTCTTGCTGTGGAGACTGTTTGTAGAATCTCAGGGAGGCATAGGGAATCACATGGTGAGGGGACTGAGTGTGCCAGTTCAGGTCTTTTCTTCTTCTTATAAAACCATCAGTCCCCTCTCAGTGATCAACTATTAATCCATTAAAGGGGCCTCTTAAAGGCCTCTGCTTTCATTACTGAAACACTGGGGATTAAATTTTAATGAGTTTTGGAGTGGACCAAAGTTCACACCATAGTACTTTTCCCCTAGTCCCGCCAAACTCATGTCCTTCTTGCATACAAATATATTCATTTCAATCTTACAGCCACATGAAGTCTTAACTTTTTCTAGTACCTATTCAAAAGTCCAAAGTTCACAGTCTTATATATGAACCTGTGAAATCAAAACAGGTTTTCTACTTCCTAGATAAATGGTAGTACAGGCATAGGACAGGTACTCCCATCCCAAAAAGGAAAAATTCACAAAAAGAAAGGAGTAACAGGCACCAAGAATGTCTGAAACACGAGAGGCTAGACATTAAATCTTAAAACTGGATAGTAATCTCTTATGACTCGATGTGCCATCTCCTGGACACACTGGATTGGTTGGGCTCCCAAGGCTTCACAAGCTCCACCCCTGTGGCTTTCCCGGGTACACCCTGTGTGGCTACTTGTATGCATTAGAGTCCTGTGCCTGAAGCTTTCCCAGGCAGGTATTGCTTGCTGCTGGTGACTCTACAGTTATGGGATCCTACTGGTTGTCCTGCTCCCACAGCTTCACCAGGCATTGCCCTGATGAGGACCCTCTGTGGCAACTCCAATCCCATGTTTCTGTTTAACAATGATGTAGCAGGGACTCACTATGGTGGCTGTTTTTGTGGAGGAATGTTCATTTGTAGGTCCCTACTCCACAATTTTCATGACATCACCTTTACCCAATTCTTAGTCGTTATAATACTATATATTTCCCTGAAATAGCTATTTCAAATGTCAGTGAGAATGTCTGTGACTTAGGTTTTCAATAATATATGGGAGCTTTCTCAACATATTTTTTTATTCTTTTATTGTATGTTCCTTCTAGAACACAAATTCTTTCTCTTGTTCCCAAGGGAGAAATCATTGGAATTTTACACCTGTCATATTTGTGGTTACTTATTAATATTTACCTGAGAATTTATCTCAGGATTATATGTTTTATTTATTAATTTGACTTATTATTTACAGATGATATTTTTCAGTATTATAGAGTATGACTGCAATGCACCAATTACAACTATGGCAAAATGCATATTCTGCATAGATATAGTTTTATACAGGTTTTCAGAAGAATATTTTGTTACTGCTTCAATGATTTTTTAAAAAATTCTTCCTGACTTTTTAATTACCGTTTTTGTTTTGTACTTTTGGATTCTTATTTATCTTATTTATTAGGTAGACTTCTGAGTGATTATTTACCACTGTTTCATATGATGCTGCATTTATTTGCATGCAGTACTTAGTAAATATACATTTGTATAATTTTTTAATTCAAATATAAAACACCTGATTGCCCACTGCCAGTGGTGTGTTTTGGTATGGTCAGTTTTTGGGACTTGTGTAAATGACTTGGTTATATGGTGTTTGAAAGTAGACTTCTATTAAAATACTTTGAAGTACATGCAATCATCCTTTATTAAAGAGTTCTAGTTTTAAACATTTATAAACATTGATAACCTTTTATATTTTCTTTTTTTCTCTTAAAAAAACCCCTATGATTACTAATTTATTATAAAGGATATTTTAAAGACTACAAATGAACAACAAGACAAAAAGATACATAGGGCGAGGTCCAGAAGGGTCCTGAGCACGGGAACCCATGGAATTTGAGGTTTTCTATCCTACTGGCATTGGATACATTCTTTTTCACCAACCTAGAAGCTCCTTTTTATCTTTTCATTATAAGTACTACTTTTAGTGTAATTTTTGTCTTGCAACTCAAGTTAATATGAAACCTATGGTTCTTTATATCTTTCAGATATTTCTGCTAGATTTATGATAAAGGAATTTTTACCAAAAGAGGACATTGATAAAGGAGAATTATCCAAGCCAATTGTATTGGGAAGACATAAAAGCCATTGCATTGATGATTTTGACTTCAGGGAAGGCTGGGAAAATATGCATGAATTTGAGAGTAATTTTAGATATGAAGAAAGCAATTCCAAAGGAATGCTTATGAAAGATAACATAAATCTGAGTGGTAGAAAAGATCAGCAAGAGAGCAAATCCTGTATTAATTTACCTTTAAAGCAAAGTGTTTTTGTAAAAAAACCCACACATCAATATTACAAACATGGGAAGTCATTTTTAAGGAATTTATTAAAAGTAAAAAGTAAGATGGTCTGTACAGGAAATAAGTACATTAAATATTTTGAAAATAGAATTGGATTTAACTTTCAGTCACATCTGGAGAGATTTAGAATTGAAGACAAAATTTATGAATGTAATCAAGTTGAGAAGTCTATTAAAAATTATTCCTCAGTTTTACTACTTCAAAGATTTACTCCTAGCATCAAAACTAACATTTGTCATAAATATGGCAAGATTTTTGAGACTACTTCATTGCTTACACACCACCAGAAAACACACATTAGAGAAAAACCATACAAATGTGATGCATGTGGGAAGACTTTTAACCAATATTCAGTCCTCACTAGTCATCAGAGAATTCACTCTGAGCAGAGACCTTACAAATGTAATGAGTGTGGTAAAGCTTTTAAGCAGTTCTCAAACCTCACGAGACATCAGAGAATCCATACTGGTGAGAAACCATATAAATGTAATATATGTGGCAAGGTCTTTAATCAGAATTCCCACCTTGCAAGTCATTGGAGAATTCACACTGGAGAAAAACCCTATCAGTGTAGTGAATGTGGTAAGGCTTTTATCAAATGTTCAGACCTTTGGCGTCATGAGAGAATTCACACTGGAGAGAAACCTTATAAATGTAATGAATGTGGCAAGGGATTCACCAAACGTTCATATCTTTGGGATCATGAAAGAATTCATACTGGAGAGAAACCATACAAATGTATTGAATGTGGCAAGGTCTTTAGACAGTGGTCTACCCTCAGGATTCACCGAAGGATTCATACTGGAGAGAAACCTTATAAATGTAAAGAATGTGGCAAAGCCTTTAAGCAGTGCTCACACCTTACCAAGCATCAGAATGTACACCCTGGAGAGAAACCACACAAATGTAATATGTGTGGCAAGACTTTTATTCACATTTCTAGCCTCATGAAACATCAGATAATCCATACTGGAGAAAAGCCACACAAATGTAGTGAATGTGGTAAGGGTTTTATCCAAAGTTCAAGTCTTGTGGAACATCAGCGAATTCATACTGGTGAGAAACCTCATAAATGTAATGAGTGTGGCAAAGCTTTTACTGTACGATCAAGCCTAACTAAACATAAGAGAAACCATACTGGAGAGAAACCTTATAAATGTAATGAATGTGATAAATCCTATACCCAATTTGTACATCTTACTAGACACCAGAAAATGCATACTGAAAAGAAACACTGTGAATTTAATATATGTGATAATGCTTTTATTCAGAGGTCTAGCCTGGGGGATCATCAGAGAGTTAATGGTAGAGAAAAACCTTACAAATGTAATGAATGTGGCAAATCCTTTAACTGGTGTTCACGCCTTACTCGACATCAGAGAATCCACACTGGAGAGAAACCATATAAATGTAATGTATGTGGCAAAGCCTTTAGTCAAAATTCAAACCTTACAATACATCAGAGAATTCATACTGGAGAAAAACCTTATAGTTGTAAAGAATGTGGCAAAGCCTTTAAACAGTATTCAAGCCTTACTAGACACCAGAATATACATCCTGGAGAAAAACCATATAAATGTAATTATTGCGGTAAAGCTTTTATCAAACGTTCACACCTTTGGGGTCATGAGAGAATTCATACTGGAGTGAAGCCGTAGAAATGTATAAGAGGAGACAAGGGCTTTAGGCAGTTGTTTGATTTCAGGATCCACCAAAGAATCTATACTCACGAGAGATCTTAGAAATGCAATGAGTGGGAGTAAATCATTTACTAACTTCTCACCTCAGAGAATTCATACTAAGGAGAACTAAGTCTATAGTCGTAGAAGATTAGTCAACCTCAGATGTTAAATTCATGACAATGATTGAATGATAAAATTATTTGAAATCCATGATGATGAGTATTGGTGGAGCAAGATGGTATGGAAAGGTACCATTTCTTTATTTGTAAAATATCATATATCCCTCCCCTACAAAAGGGATATGCTTCAAGTCACCCAGTGGATGCCTGAAGTTACAGATAGTACTGAGTCAGCCATAGCTTTTGCAATTTGAGGTGTGATAGCAAATCTAGCACACATTTCTTTTTTTCTCACAATTTCATGGGTAGATTTGTCCTTATAATAGATCTTAGCAACCACAGGATATGATTTTTTCGTTTATTAAGTTGAGAACTTTCAACTTTTCTCTTAAAGGAAGCACTTTATAGCTTCTCTTTAGCATATCCAAATTGCCAGCATCACTACTTCTGCACTTTGGGGCCATTATTAAATAAAATAATGAACATGAGCACTGTGACATAATGACTATTGTCTGATAACTGGAATGGACACTATTATAACTAATTAATTAGTTGTTATAGTAACCTAATGAGCAAATAGTATATACAGCATGGTTACTCTGGACAAAGGGATGATTCATGTCCCAAGCAGGATGGAATGGGAATGTGCAGATTTTATTACACTACTCAGAGCGGCATGCAATTTTTAAAACTTATGAATTATTTCTGGAATCTTCCATTCAGTATTTTTGGACTGCTGTTGACTATGGGTAACTGAAACCACAGAAAGTGAAACTGTGGGTAAGGGAGCTATGATACTTTTATTTTTGCAGTTTCTTGAAAACTTACATTACTTTTTATGCCTTTTTCCTGAAGTTTGAAACTTGTTGATTTTATTACTTCATGACTTACTTTTTATGTTTAATTGTGGTGGTCTCTGGAAAGGAATCAGTAAGATTTCTTCATTAGGTGGAGATCATTTATCTCCATGTTTACTTGAAGAACAAGGACACTGAATTTTAAGATAAAACATTGTGATTTTTAATGAGAAAGCATGAATGGGCAGAGACTATATGTAAAACTATTATGTAAATCATCATACTGAGTGCATTCAGTTTCCTCTTTGGCAAATTTATTGATGCAACAGAGGGCCCCTAGATTGTCAGAAACAATTGCTCTGCCAGTTGACCATGAAACAGAGCAGGCTGTAACACTGAGAGACTGAGATTTTCATGGGAATAGTGTGATAGGTTATTAGGGACCACTTATGTGGTTGAGATAATAGAGAAGAAATGGTTATCCTCTCCTTTGAAGGAAAATTGGTGTTTTATATCAAAGATTGGTGAAAATTAGTCGTATTCTTAGAAATTGAAGAATATAATTATCAAAGAGGAGAACCTAATCAAAAGAACCAGAATATTTTGTGCATGTGTAGGATTCATGTTTACTGTTTCACTCGGATACCATTTTATATAGAATGTAATGCTTTAATAAAATTTAATAATTTTTTAAATACTCTGAATGAATCATGTTTTTCCTGTCAGTTCAGGCTTTTCTCACCTCATCGTACTTCATAACAAATATACTATATACATCTTTAGTTTCTCAGGATTGAAAGGCATTTATATCAATTTTTTTCCATGGTGGGATGAAGTAACATACAATTTTATGAACATATCCTCATAATGAACATTTAAGTGATTATTTCCACATCCTAGTCACAAATACTCAAATATGAATATGTGGCTGTGGTTTAAATGCCATAGCATTGCAATTTTATACTCTGCCCTCCAAACACCTGCATTACTATTCATGAATAGGTACCATATGTTTATATTTCCAGATGCCTTTTTAAAATACATGAGACCCAAGGCTTGTATTGGTTTTAACATACTTGAGATCAAGAGTACAAATATATTAGGCTTGTGAAAAATGTTGAGAAGTAAAATTTCAAGAATAAAGTTATAAACAAAATAGTTTCTAATTGGAGCTCTTATGAAATTATTTGGAAAAATCACTACTCTGTTTTTCTCCTTAATTGTGAGGATACACTATTAAAAGTGAAAGGGTTTTCTTTTTATTTATAAATTCGGAGATTCACATATTGACACTCTCTTCCCTCAAATATTTTTAGTTATTTTGCACTTCTAGGAATCCGAGAGACACAAGATCAAGCCTATCCTAAATTTGGTCTAGGTGTCAAGACTGATGATGTCACATATCAAAAGTGAATGAGACCATTTATATAATACTTTTTGAGAAAACAGAAAAGGCTTCCCAAGCTGGTTAAAAAAACAAAACAAAAAACAAAATGAAAAACCTCAGATCAAGGAAAGGAGACTTTTCTTGAAATTTATATGGTGATTAGGAGATGGACTTTGGGTCAATTTCTGCAAATGGTTTAATCTTGCTGGTGCTAAAAGAAGAAGCACCTGGATTTCTCACATTGCCCACATGTGGAATAGCAGTGCATGTGGGAGGATTGAGGCTTAGGATATGTCCATAGTCAAATATCAAAAAATGGAGTAAAAGCCTAATAAAACACTGAATCTTTAATATTAAACTGCTTGATTCTTTGGAAAAGACCACTTTCTCTCATACAAATGACTTCTTATGTGTCCTTTCTTGCTTCATACATAAGATCCTCTTAATAATATGCTGGTTTAAAGTGCTTCTGAATTACTGTTAAGATAAATTGCTAAAGATATTTTTACACTAACTTCATGATAATATGTGGAATTGTTTATCAGATGATAAATGTGATTCAATAATTTTACTAGAGAAGCAATTTTTTAAAAACCTGGATTTATTGAGAGGACAGAAAAACTCCCACAGTAGGAGGGGACCCAAGGGGGTTGCCCTGAGAAGCAATTTTTAAAAGACAGTAAAATCTCAATTTGTTGTAAAAGTATCTGGTTCATGATTCTTTGCAACTCATGAAGTTCCTCTTTTTTTTTTTTTTAGAAGTTTTCTTCTTATAGTTTTTTTTCACATTTTTAAGTCTACTTTATGTATTTAATTTATACTTTTCTTCTGTGGAACTATGCTGAAAATGTAGAAGATGCACAAAAGTTGTCTAGAATTTGTGTTACATGAAAATGCACCCAAGGTAAACAACTACAAAAAAATAAGTTCTCTATAAATGTAATGAATATGAAGGATAAAGGCCTTTCACATTTTTAGTTTAATGAAAAAGCTGAGACAACATAATATAGCAAAGTAAAATCTGGTAAGGAGTAGCTAGAGAACTTTTGATAGCTCACAAGTCTTTTGAGAAAACAATATGTTCAGTTTACCTTAAAATCATTCTCTAGTTCCATGATCTCTCACCTCCATTATTGCAATGGATATTGAACCTTGTATCTCTAAGGTTTTTTGGGTTTTTTTTGTTTTTTGTTTTTGTATGTGTGGAGAAAGCAGAATTTATTGAGAGGACAGAAACGCTCCCACAGTGGGATGGGACCCAAAGGGGTTGCCCTTATCCCTAAGGTCTTATAGGGCAAGGTCAAAACCAGACTTTTTTTTTCCTGAGTTCAATGGTGAAACTATTAAATGGTTTGCTTGTTTTATGGAGATACAAGTTACATACCGCAAAATTCCCTATTTTGAATTGTCCAATTCATTGGCAAGAATGTCCCTTCTCAGGACTTATTTTCTACATTGTATTGGATGTTCTAGATGATGCAATGAGACAGTGAAAATAAAGGGGCATATGGATTTGTAAGAAGGAAAGCAGTGTCTTTGTTCACAGATGACATGATTGCCTATGAGGAAATATGAAAGATTTGGCAAAAACAAAACAACAAAAACCTACTGGAACTAATAAATGATTATGGCAAAGGTGCAGGATAAAAAGTTGACATACAAAAGTCAATTTTCTTCCTGTAAACCAGCAATGAACAAGCAGAATTTGAGATTAAAAACACCACCATACCTTAGCACCCCCTAGAATGACATACTTAGGTATAAATCTATCAAAATATGTACAAGATCTGTATGAGGAATACTAAAAAAAAATTGATGAGAAATAAATGAACTAAATAAGTGGAAAGGCATATAATATTCAAAGGTAGGAAGACAATATGTGAGTTCTTCTCAACTTGGCCTATGGAGTCACTGCACTTCCAATCAAAATCTAAGAAAGTTACTTTGTGGATATTGACAAAGTGATTATAAAGTTCAATGGAGAGGCAAAAGACACAATATAGCCAACACCATGTTGAAGGAGAAGAACCCAAGTAAAAGGAGTGATGGTAACTGACTTCAAGACTTAAATATAAAGCTGCAGTGGTGAAATAATATTAATAAATACATCAGTGGAACAAACACTTCAGATGCTTCACCAAAGAAATACAGGTTGCATATCAGCAAATGAAAATAGTATCAACATCATATATTATCAGGTAATTGCAGATTAAATTGAGAATGAGATGCCACCACACACCTATTGGAATGGCCAAAATCCAAAACACTGATATTATCAAATTATGGTGATTATATGGAGTAAGAGACACTTTCATTTATTGTGTGTGTGAATGTAAAATGATGCAACCACTTTGGGAAACAGTTTGGCAGTTTCCTGTAAAACTAAACATCCTCCTACTACACTACCTAGCAGTCATATACATTGATATTTACCCAAATGAATGAAAAACTTAAGTGCACACAAAAACTTGCACACAAATATCTCTCAGCAGATTTTTCTTTAATTGCTAAAGTTGAAATCAACCAAGTTATCTTTCAGTAGGAGCATGGATAAATAAACCGGCATATCCAGGCAGTGGAATAGTATTCAGCACTAAACAGAAATAAGATATCAAGCCATGAAAAGATATGGAATAGTTTTAAGTGCATATTACTAAGTGAAAGAACCCAATCTGAAAAGGCTCTATACTGTATGATTTTAACTACAGGACATTCTGGAAACAGCAACACCATGAAGACAGTGAAAAGATCAGTTGTTGCTAGGTGTTAAAAGTAAAAGATTAATAAATGGAGCACAGAAGACTTACAGGGCTGTGAAAATACTCTATAATATAATGGTGGATTCATGCCATTACACATTTGTCAAAACGAATAGAATGAGTGAACACTGAGAGTGAACCCTAATGAAAACTATGGACTTTGTGTGGTAATTTGTAATGTGTATTTATTGATTGTAACAAATGTATCACTTTGGGGATTTTTAGAGTGGCAGAGGCTGTGCCTATGTAGGGGCAGGAGAGATATGGTAAATATCATTACTTCCTGCTCAGTGTTGCTGTGAACCTAAAACTGCTCTAAAAGTAAGTCTTTATTATTCGTGGCACAGGAGGCAGCATGAGTTTTACTTGCCTACCATCCCCTCCTCCAATTTCAATGGGCATGCTACAGTGAGGCACTGATAAGTGTTGCCCATGCAGTAACTTTCTATCTCATCTGAGAAACTCTCAGGGTAGAACAACTCAATCTTTTAATATGAATTGCTAGCAAACCTACCAAACTCTTGGCCCAAGAGGAAAGCATCATCTGTTATGACCGGAGTGCGAGAAATATATTGTCAATACACTCAGAGAGTCAGATTCTGAGTCCTTTAAAGGCCGGCGACCAAGAGAGGGCTAACACCACCAAAAATCTCTTGGCCCTGAGCAAAGCAAGCAGGGGGCTTTTATAGGCAAAAACCATAGCTTTCGCAATTACAGTTTACATTTCAGGGAGGAGTCAGACAGGGATGGAACATCTTGCAGCTACCGGCTTGTTTAGTTTGGCCATCGGCCAGCTGCTCTGCTTAATAGGATGTAGGGGATAGGGGATTTCAAAGAAGAAGCTATCAGTTACACTTCAGGGGCCAAGAACAGTTGTGGTTACATGGGATGGGGGTGGGGGGGAATGATTCATTCAAACAGGCAACTGCACGCAACTTAAAATGAAAGATTTTTAACAGAATGGAGTTACTTATGTTAAACAAGCTTTTACAGATTATCATAGATTATACAGCCATATAGGTTTTACAGATAAGTCACATATTTATTCCCCTGTGCAGGAAACATGTTTGTCTACTTCTACAGAGGGTAAGACACTATTCCTATTTTCCAGTGCTCTTTTTTTTTTTTACACAAATATTCATGAAAATTCAGACCAGAAGAGGAGCCATCTCTGCCGCAGAGAATTGTCTTCCCACAATATTCACCACCAATTGCTTTATTGTAGAAGATTCTGGCAAATTTTTCCATAAGTGCACCATTTGATCAACAACTCTGTAGTATAACAAAGTAGCTAGGATCAAATTCATTTAATTTGCCTCTAGCAACATTTGATTAAGTTTACCTTCAACAGGATACTAGTATCAGGATAAGAACAACTTCCTCCATGCTCATGTAGGTCCTACATTCAACCAGCTGAAAAAAAGCATAAACCTATTAGGGTTTACCTTAGAAAGATATCTGACTTCTCTTATTTGAAAAGAGTGTGCTGCATGCAGTGGCTCCAGCCTGTAATCCCAGCACCTTGGGAGGCCAAGCCGAGAGGATTGCCTGAGTCAGGGATTCAAGACCAGCCTGGGCAACTTGATGAGACCTTGTCTCTACAATAAATCAAAAAAATTAGCTGGGCATGGTGGCACGATGACTGTAGTTCCAGCAACTAGGAAGGCTGAGGTAGAAGAATTGTCTGAGCCCAGCAGTACGAGGCTGTGGTGGCTGTGAGCATGCCACTTCACTCCAGCCTGGGTGACAGAGTGAGATTCTGACTCAAAAACAAAAAGAAAGGAAAAAATAAAAAATAAAAAAAGGGGGAAATAAAGTCAATTATGCATTCATCTCAAGGTGAGTAGAGGGATGACTTCTGGTCTTGTTCGTCTTCTGTACCTGGGAAGATAAGCTTGCAATTGACATTGTCAGTGTGAGATTTTACATAACTCAGTTTTAGGACTGATTTATAGAGAGATATGTGTTCTAAAATATTTAGGGTCTCACAAGGAATTTTTTGTGAACAATTTGTGAGAGGCCATCTGGGAAGGTAGATAGCCTTCTGCCACTGTGGGAGCCTGACTTATGTATGAGGCTATTACACAGGGTTGTGAAATCACAGCTGTTTAAGAACAAAAAGGAAGGCAGTATTGCATGACTCGGTCTCCCAGATGAACTATCCCTTTGGCATAGTGAGTTTGGGATGCCAAGATATTTTTTCTTTCACAGAAACTAACATTAAACTTGAAGAAGGGGCATGAGGCAAATGTGCACAATTGATGTTGAAGAAATGCTTAGGTGAGAATGAAGTGCTGCATCCTGGTGGACTCAGACACTGCCTCTGTGGGAGTGTCCAGACACCATCTCAATCAGCAGCAGTTCTATGACCACAGGCTGTGGAAGATTAAAAAAACAGATAACTTATTTGAAGAATGTCAGCCCCTTTAAATGATCAAGCCCAGAAAGGCACTAGAATGAAACAGTAGCCACGTTAACTCCCTTGAGTTAAATAACTATTTCTCTTTTTTTAAATTATAAAGATGTGGGTACAATTCAGTGTTAGGTATATAAATGTTAACTATGCAGGTACCCTTGTTGATGATGTATGCCCCTCCCTCCCCTAGCAGTTTCCCTCACTGCAAATCCCACACCCCTCTCCTGACAGTTTCTCACTACTGCCAATCCCTTATAGTATTACAATTTTCAAGGTCCACTTATGAGTGAGAACATATGGTACTCTGTTTTTTGTTTCTGTGATAGATCACTCCAAATCCATCCAAGTTGCTGCAAAGTCCATATGTTTTTCCTTCTTTATGACTGCATAATATTTCATTGTGTATATGTACCACATATTTTTATCCAGTCCAGCTTCAATGGGCAACATGCTTGGTTCCATGTTTTTGCTATTGTGAATAGAGCTGCACCAAACACACATGTGCAGGTATCTTTTTTGTAGAATGATTTGAGTTCTTCCAAGTATATTTCCAGTAGGGGAATTGCTGGGTCATATGGAAGGTCAATTTCTAGTTCTTTCAGAAATCGCCATACTATCTTCCAGATAGGCTGCACTAGTTTGCATTCCCACCAGCAGTGTAGAAGCATTCCCTTTTCTCCACATCCTCGCCAGCATCTGTTGTTTGTTTTATTAATGATGGCCATTCTTACTGGGGTTAGGTGGTATTTCAGTGTGATTTTAATTTGCATTTCTCTGATGATGAGTGAAGCTGAGCACTTTTTAATCAAATTCTTTTTTTTTTTTTTTTTTTGAGTTGGAGTCTCACTCTGTCACCCAGACTGGAGTGCAGTGGCTGCTCCCGGCCACCGCAGCCTCGACCTGCTGGGCTCCGGTGATCCTTCCGCCTCAGCCTTCCAAGTAGCTGGAACTACA
>CAUYQG010247483.1:0-26486 GCA_963574415.1 Tarsius wallacei | reverse complement strand
CAATTTTGGATCCCCTGGCCACTTTTTAGAGCTCACTTTTTTCCTCCTTAAATCTTCCCATCTTGAAATCCCACTTTGGGAGAGGATTGCCTGAGCCCAGGAGTTTGAGACCAGCCCAGGTAACCTGGCGAGACCTCATTTCTATAATAAATCAAAAAAAAAAGATGAAGAAGAAAGAAAATTAGCCAGGTGTGGTGGCGTGCACCTGTGGTTCCAGCTACTTGGAAGGCTGAGACAGAAGGATCATCTGAGCCCAGGAGGCTGAAGCTGTGGTGGTCGTGAGCGTGCCACCACACTTCAGCAGGGGCCACAGAGTAAGATTCTGACTCCAAACAATAAAAATAATAAATAAAATAAAAAATACCATGGGCAGATTAATAATAGACTCCAAAGATGTCAGTGTCCTCATTCCTGGTGTTCTGCCTAAGGAGATATCGACTTTACAGAACCAAAAGGAACTAAGTTCCAGATGGAAAGAAGATTGCTAATCAGATGACAGATGATGCCACATGCATTGGCCTTGAGCTGAGAAGAGGAGGTGTGGGAAGGACGCACTCAGAGGCATGCTGAGTGTGAGAGGCCTGTAGTGTCTGTGCCACCTGTACGCTCCTGGAGGGCAGTGAACATGTCTGACTTGCTTACCACTGTACCCCAGTACCTTTGCACATTCCAGGCATTCAGTAAATATCAGTGAATCTAGATGACAAAGGGATCATTTTGAATTTCAAAAGCAAAAGTATTTATGTGGCCAAAGGATATAGTGGATCATCAAAACCATCTGGTCAACAATCACAAGCTATGGCATCTTAAATTATAACTTGCTAACAGGTACATCTTAAATATTAATTACAAGAATATTCTTCTCTTCCACGCACACACAAAAATTATTTTGTTTTGAAACATACTATTTTTGATCCAGCTTTTATTTTCCCACTTTTGAATAAAGAGATGGACCAAAAAAAAAAAAGGTGTCCCTCTTAGCTCTATTGTAAGGAATTGAATGGTGTAATCATGATAAAAACAAAAGCAGCAACAGATACACTACGTCAATGTTCAAAACAAAAGGCAGCAGTACCTAGGACTGGTTATGGAAAACAGGACAGGAGAGTCCTACTTAGCCAGGGCAGTCACTCACAGCTTGGTCCCAGCACTGCCAGCTCACCTCGTTTTACAAGAGAAGCCAGAAGGCTGGATTTGATCTCAGTTTTTAAATGTTGGCAACAAATTCCTATTTAACACAATGATAACAGCACTGCATGGGCCAACCTTGCGGGCAAGACATGGCCTACAGACTACCACTTTTCAACCTCATTACGGGTGGAAGCTGAAGATCAGGAGATTGTCCAAGGAGAGGGCAGAGAATGGGGGAGGGGACCAGCAGGCAGGTGGGGAACACCGACATCCACAGCAGACTGGGAAGGGACAGGCACAGAGGCAGTAGGGACGTCAACAACCAAAGTGGGATTTCAAGATGGGAAGATTTAAGGAGGAAAAAAGTGAGCTCTAAAAAGTGGCCAGGGGATCCAAAATTGGAAGGTCGCTGGTAGCCTCGGGGCTGGAGACTTGGATGAAAAGGAAGATCTGTGTTAAAACTGGGACTTTAAACAGATATTCCCTGAGATCAAGTACATCCACGAACGGGAAGAGGAATTGTATCTTTCACTTCAGCCCAAGACAATACACAGAATATGTTAAAACTACGTCTGCCTTTTAAAGGTACTACATACATCAAAACTATGTCCGCATTTTAAAGGTACTACATACATCAGAATAACTCAGGCACATCTTAAATATTAATTACAAGAATATTCTTCTCTTCCATGCACACACAAAAATTACACCCGCTATTTTTCTTTCTTTTTTTTTTTTTTGAGTTGGAGTCTCACTCTGTCGCCCAGGCTAGAGTACAGTGGCACGCTCATGGCCACCCCAGTGTCGACCTGCTGGGCTCTGACGATCCTTCCACCTCAGCCTTCCAAGTAGCCAGAACTACAGGTGTGCACTACCACGCCCAGCTAATTTTTTATTTATCACAGAGATGAGGGCTTACCATATTGCCCCGGCTGGTCTCAAACCCGCTGGCTCAGGCAATCCTTTTGCCTTGGCCTCCCAAAATGCTGGAATTATAGGCTTGAGACACCATGTCCTATTTTTCTAATAAGACCTTGCCCCTCAGAAAAAGGTTTTTGGAAAACACAAATATATAATATTTAGGAATGCAATGGAATTATCAAATGACTATTTATACTATTTGCCTATGAAGCGGCACTATCATATTTAAGATCATAAAGTGTTGACATAATGAATTTTAGAAATATTGTTTCCACGTCCTGACATTTCATGAAACAATCTTATTTAAACTGGTCACAGGCAGAATTAGTTTGACCCTTTGAGTCACTGTGTGATGTTTCCAGTGTAATGTGATCTTTCAGGTGACCATTTGAGATAAAGCATTTTTTTGAATCTGTGTATGATGCACTTGCTGGAAATCTTATCCCAAACCATATACACACATTTAAAATCTCTATGAGGGTCAGGCACAGCGACTCACGCCTGTAATCCCAGCATCTTTTGAGACCAAGGTAGGAGGATTGTTTGAGCCAAGGAGTTCAAACCAGCCTGGGCAATAGTAGAGAGACCTCATCTCTACAGTAAATTTTTAAAAATTAGCCTGGTGTGGTGGCGTATGCCTGTAGTCCCAGTTATAGGGAATGCTGAGGTGGAAGGATCACACCTGAGCCCAGGAAGTCAGGGCTGCAGTGAGTCACAAACGTGTCACCGTACTCCAACCTGGGCAACAGAGTAAGAGCCTGACTCAAAAAAAAAAAGATAAAAATAATTTAAAAATTAAAGAATTCAATCTCTATGAATTACCCACCCAGAGAATTGCTTTTAGAACTGTCTCTCAAACTGTCACAATTGGGAGGCCAGATCTCTAGAAGCTATTAAAGCCACACAAAATGTTTCTGCCTGTCTTTCTACCAGATTCCTTGGTGATTTCTAGAGCACCCAAAGTCATTGGGGAGTCAAATCAAGGTTAGTGTGTCTTCTCCAACTAGTATTTTGTTGTTAAAAATAAAATACTGCAATTGAAATTTTATCCCCACAATACGAGAGATTTCTCAAGGACACTGGAAGGCATTTCCTCTTTTCTGAAGACAATGAAGATATAACATCAGCCTGACTTCTATTCAAGCATTCGCGTATACGGATACACGCACGCACACACAAAACAGTATGCCAGCAACAGCCCAAACTGTGATTCTGTGAAAACCAATTATAAAGTGGCAGCACTCTTTAAATCTAAAGGAAGGCCACAGTTCGTTTCAAACGAAATTTAAGCTTCTTTCCCTGGGAAGAATGGAAGCCAGGCATTGAAAGAGAAATTTGGTTCGGAACAAACACAGTAGAGAAAAACCACTTAAAGAGGTGAGGTAAAAGAAGCTGATGGCCAAGAGTAATAAAACTAAGCTGGGTCATTCTGGGGCCACAAAAGCCTAGAAAACAACTCTAATGATTAGAAGAATGAGATCAATGAAAGACTAAAAATAAGAGAAAATTCAAGAGAAAAAAAATACCCACTTTGGAAATTGGGGAAATATCTCAAAACTAGAGGAGAAGGTATAAGAACATAATTAGTAGGCCAAAGGAGAACAATAAAACCCATTCAAAGTCACCATCTGCCCACCCACTGTGTCCCATAGATTCCTGACCCCTAGAGAAAATGTTCAGAAGAAAGCTGGTCCCCAGGGCTGTTCGCCCAAGTTCAGCACTGCATCACCCTTTGTCCAAGTTTCTAAAAGATCTCAGTCTAATTCCCTAAGGCTTCCATGACTAGTTCATGGAAAGGCAAGCTACCTTAGTCTCTGTCCAGGAGGTCAGTGTCCTTAACCTACCCAAACAAAAGGCACATTCAACTTTTGGCTTTATTTATTTCCACCTCCTACTTTGCCTTGTGTAACTTGTCTAGAAGGAGGAATCCCAAATCCAGTTTTTTTTAATGGCTTTTAGAAGGACATGAGGGCTCACGCTTGTAATCCTAGCCCTTTGGGAGGCCAAGTTAAGAGGATTGCTTGAGGCCAGGAGTTCGAGACCAGCCTGGGCAATATAGTGAGGTTCTCATCTCTACAAAATTAGCCAGGACAGTGGTGCTTACCTGTAGTCCCAACTATTAGGAAGGCAGAGGTGGGAGGATTGCTTGAGCCCAGGAGTTGGAGGCTTCAGTGAGTTATGATCATGCCACTGCACTCCAGCCTGGGCAACAGAGCAAGACCCTGACTCAAAAAAAAAAAAAAGAAAAAGCTTTTACCTAGGTATTTACCCAAATGAGTGGAAAATGTATGGACAAGAATATTTATAGCAGCTTTATTCATACCCAAGATGTCCTTCAGTGGATGGATGGATGGATGGATGGATGGATGGATGGATAAACAAACTATGGTGCGTCCAAACAATGGAATGGAATATTCAATGATAAGAAAAATGAGCTCTCAAGTCGTGAAAAGACATAGAGGAATCTCAAATGCATGCTTGTAAGTAAAAGAAGCTGGTCGGAAAAGCCTACGTGCTATACGACTCCAACTACATGACATTCTGGAAAAGGCAAAGCTATGGAGATAGTGACAAGATCATAGTTGCCAGGGGCTAAGTAAAAGCGGGAAGAAAGGAGGGAGGAAGAGGCGGAACACAGATTCTTCTAGAGTAGAGCATCTGTGGCCACCTGAAGTTAGTTTCCTGAGTCCAATCAGCACAGTGGGCCACCCAGACCCTCTGCCCAGTTACTCAACAATGACCAAAGAGGCCAGGAGTCAAATAATCCCAAGAAACCACAACAATTGAGAGGCATCTCCTTGAATAAAAAGGAAAGGGTGGCCGAGTGTGGTGGCTCATACCCGTAATCCCAGCATTTTAAGATGCCAAGGCAGGTAGATGGCTTGAGCCCAAGAGTTCGAGACCAGCCTGGGCAACATAGCTAGACTTTGTCTTTACAAAAAGAAAAAGAAAAATTAGCCAGGCCTGGTGGTGCATGCCGATAGTCCCAGCTACTCAGGAGGCTGAGGTGGAAGGATCGCCTGAGCTGAGGAGGTTGAGGCTGCCATGAGCCATGATCATCATGATCATGCCATTACACACCAGCCTGTGTGACAGAGTGAGACCCTAACTCAAAAAAGGGGGAGGGGCGAATTTATTCATAAGGTTTTAGTGTTCCTGTATTATAACATACCTTTAAAAAAAAATACTGGCAGGGCTCTATTATCTGGAAAACTGATTCCATCAGAAAACCTTCTGTGGTCCCTGTGAAATGCATGGTGTTTACCTCCATCCCAAGGCAAAGCACTTGGCTCTGTTAAGCGTGAGGTTTGCTCTACGGGAAGGAAGGGAGAACCACAGGCTGGGCTGGGTGACTGGGGAGTGGGGAATGGAGGCCCAACCTCACATCGAGGGTCCCTGAGCTGATAAACCACTTCCACAGAGAAAGCTGGAGGGTCTCCCTTCAGTCTTGCCTAAGAGTTCCTCCCTGTGGCTGGTAAACTTGAAGTCCCAAGTTAACTCACAATGGGAACAAAAGGGAAGAAGGGAATGGCCCCCGGATGGGTGGGAAGCAGCTTTTTCTTAGCCAAAAAACAAGAAGAGTTAAGAGAAGCAAGAAAGGGGATAGGGCTGGACCCCATATGGCAGTCGTTTTCCAAGAAGATAGGTTGACTATGACAAAGCATAAGGAGAGAATCCAGCAGAGAAAGGCCACCAGACACGCAGTGGGCGCAGGCGCAGAAGGCCTCTGGGGGTCCCAGGAGAAATGCCTAGTGGGACTCATCAGGGCACTCCACAGATAGCCCTGATGTTGAGGCATGTGTGGGGGTGTTTTTCTAGAGCTTCAAAGAGGACACAAGGGAGGAAAACTCTTCCACACCCTCCAAGGCATCGCCAATCACTGGCCCTTTGTTCTGGATTCTTTCAAAAGAGCAAGAGAGAACAGGTCATTCCTAACAAGAAAGATTCACCTCAGGCTACCTCCCGTCCACCCAAAGGCTCCTTGCATTCCTTTAAAGATGGTCATCTCAAAGTTTCCCAGATTGGCAACAAGTTGGAGGGTGCTGTTGCCACAACAAACATATGGGTCCTGGCCCCTCCTCCTCCCACTCCAGGAGAGGAAAAGGAGCTGCTGTGACCCTGTGGAACAAAAAGGCAGACAGGAGCAGTCTTGAGGAGGTGGGGAACGTGTGTGTAGCCGAGTGTGTGAGTGTGCATGGGTTTGTGTGTACACATTGCAAGTACAAGCCAACATCCATGTGTGTATAAGCGAGTGTACACATGTGTGAGTCTGCTCACATGTGTTGCATGCACACATCGCACTCTTGTGTCGGTGTGCACATGTTGTGCATACAACCATATGCATGCGTGTGTATCTGCACTGTGCGTGCATCACACACACCCAGCAGCATGAGATGGGAATGAAGGCAAGTGTCTCCCCTGGACCTCAGCAGGCCATGCCGGCCCAGGAGGCCTAGGCTAAGGGACAGGCACTCAGGAGAGAGCCTGGGGGAGCCCCTCAGGGTTGAGACCAAAGATGAGAGTGAAGAACTGAATGGCACACCACTGAGGCAGCCAGGGCTGGTGAGAAGGAGAGGTGAGGAGGAGCCAGTGAATACCCCAAGGGTGGGGCCGAGCAAAGGCAGGAGGCAAAATGCGGAGGCCTGGGGGTCAATAAAGACAGGCTTTGGTTCTCGCTAATGGATCGGCTGACCAGCCCCGGGTAAGTCACTGAAACTCTCTGAGTTTCTGACTCTTCCTTGCAACCTGGCCATCACAAAAGGGATCCCCCAGCAAGGTGGCTGGCAGAGGAAATGAGACTGCACAACGTATGCCTAAGTGATGTGTGGGCCACTCCAGTGAGACCCAAAGGCTAATAGTTAGGAGGAAGGGGCCAGAGGTGAGGATAACAAAGATTCTAACATGAGGTGAAGGTGAAAGATGCCAGAGAACACGTAAAAGAAGTGATTCATTTGGCCATAAGCAGGCTGGGCACCGTGGGTCATGCTTGTAATCCCAGCACTTTGGGAGGCCGAAGGAGGGAGGATCGCTTGAGCCCAGAAATTCGAGACCAGCCTGGGAAACATGGTGAAATTTCATCTTCAAAATAAAAAAATGTGGTCATAAGCAAACAGTATTAGGGATCATCCTCCACCCCCACCCCATGAAAGGTCGAGAGAGAAGAGGACCAGGGAGGACTCTACCAAACTTACAGGATTCAGACTGTGGGAATGGCCACAAACTGGATTTTAATAATAAGCTGAAAATAAGAATCTAAACCTCCCCGAGCACATCTCCCTAAGGCAACAGGCATTTTGCAAGAAACGAGTTTTCTGGGCATGTCTTATGTTAAAAAGCTGTATGAAAACCAAAAGATTTGTAAACCTTTGATTATCTACAATATGGGCATTTTGATAAAACACAAGAAAAAATTTTAAGCATGTACCTGATTTATTTATTCAAAATTAAGGCATTTATTGAGTCCTTGTAACGTTCTATAAACAAACTCTGTTTATAAAAATGAAAGGGCTACTCACTAGACAGATGCCACTCTACAAATTGTGACCTGGAAAATAAACACATTGGCACTAAGTCAATGAAGAAACTCCCTTGAAACCCCAGGGAGACTATGGAACTTTCCAGAAAGAACATGGGACTAGCTACCAGAAAGCTTGCATCCCAATGCAAACTCTGACACTAGCAGTATTCATTCAATTTTCTTTCATTCATTCAACAAAGTCTTTCTGTGTGCCCACTGGGCTGGGCACTGGGCTAAGCTACTGAGTCTGTGAGGAAGACAGATATCAAACAAGTAAGCTGGCCAGACACAGTGGCTCACGTCTGTACTCCCGATACTTTGAGAGGCCGAGGCAGGAGGATCCCATGAGGCCAAGAGACCAGCCGGGACAACATAGCAAGACCCTGTCTCAACAAAAATAAATAAATACGTACATAATAAAAACAAGTAAGTAATTGTGGGATAAGAGCTTGGAAAGCAAAGTAGAGGGTGCTGTGGGAGTCTATACCAAAGCCTAGCCTGGAGGGCTTCTTGGACAGGGTAAGCTTGGATCTGGGACCCAATGGATGAGGATTCAGCCAGGCAAACAGCAAGCAGAGAACAGCTGTGGGGCCCTGAGCCCACAGAACTCTGACCCTCGGCTTCCCATGGATAAAATAAATGGATTGGAGTCAGTAACAATTACAGCGAACATGTACTCGGTCCTTACACCACATCTAGGTTTTGGGCACTTTACCTGAGTTGACTTATTTAATCCTCACAACAGCCACGTGAAGTGGATAAGCCATTATCCCTATTGTGCAGGTGTGGACAGAGAGGCACAAAAGTCTGAGTCATTTGTCCAACACCGCACTGAAGTAGTTGTCCAGCATATGGACGCAGCACAGTCTGGCTTTGGAGTCCACGCCGCTGACCACGAATATCCCAATCCACAAAGTTGCTGGGCAAGAGCTCACATTTCTAAGCTTTTTTTTGAGTTGGGATCTCACTTTGTCACCCAAGCTGGACTGCAGCGGCACAATCACAGTTCACCACAGCCTCAACCTCCTGGGCTCAAAGCGATCCTCCCGTCTCAGCCTCCTGAATGTATGAAACTACAGGCGCACACCACCACACCCAGCTAAATTTTGCAGAGACCCGGTCTCACTATGCTGCCTAGGCTGGGCTCGAACTCCTGGGCTCAAGCAATCCTCCCCCCTTGGCCTCCAAAAGTGCTAGGATCACAGGCGTGAGCCACCGCGCCCAGCCCAAGCTGGTTTTTTAAAACCCAGTTGAACACAAAACTCTGGCTATCCCCGGTGCCTCCAGATATGTGCTGGCTCTCAGCCAAAGGCCCTGGGATCCCACGCAGCTCCTAGGTGTGAGCAGAGGCGATTCCCCTCTCATCTGCCTTCCCCCTCTCCCTTCTCCAAGAAAATCTACAAGTTAAAAGGACTTCTTAATCCCCCACCAGCACAGGTTGCCTGCTTCTTGCCAGGCCCAGGAGAACAAAGAAGGGCTTCCTCTCTGCGGCTGCAACACTCTTAAGCGCTGAGGGCCCTTTTCCAATGCCGATGAATGAATAAGGTCACGGCGTTGACACACATCCAAACCCAGGCTCGGGCGTGCCCTTTGATCATGCGTCTCTTTCTCCTGGTCCCGCGGCCCCGTGGCTGTCTCTGCCTGCTTAGGAATGGCGGTATTGTATTACCCTGTTATGTTTTGTCTGTATCGTTTGATTGGACTTTGTTATTTTGAATGAACACATGAATCTCAAATTAGCCTCTCAGCAGAATGCAGCGCCCTTGTTGATGCACCTTAAGAGTCGACCCTCTGTGTACAATAGGCAAATCATCGGATTTTGGCATCCTGCTGGGTGAGCACACGTTTGGAGGAGAAAAAAACAACTCTTCATATTTTAGACTCTCAGACAGTTCTAAAATGGAATAATGAAGAAGTGAGGCCATACTCTACCTTTGTAAAAACGAACAACAGCCCTATTGTAGCGAGACAACAGAGGCTGTGGCAAATCCATTTAATATGAAGTTCTCTGCCAGCTAAGGGAATCTGCCTTACATGGGTTTGGTTTCCTTTTTTTAAAAAAAATCCTGCTTGTGATATTTATGTAATTTTTAAAGAATGATTTCTTTTGGCTGGGCTCAGTGGCTCACACCTGTCATTCCAGCACTTTGGGAGGCCAAGGCAGGAGGATCGCTTGAGCCCAGGAGTTCAAAACCAGCCTGGGCAACATAGTGAGACCCTATATCTAGTTTTTAAAAAAAATTTTTTTAAGAATTGTTTCTTTTAAATAATACTTAAATTGTTCTGGGTAGCTATGTAAATATTTAGATTTCTATCACAGCAGATGAGGGCCCTGCTAGCATTAAGTTGATTAAGACATAGCAACATGGCATCAGCCTAATGCAGAACCATGTGGGGTTTTGTTGTTTGTTTGCTTTGTTTTGTTTGAGTCGGGGTCTCACTCTGTCACCCAGGCTGGAGTGCAGCGGCATGATTACAGCTCACTGCAGCCTCAACCTCCTGGGCTCAGGCAATCCTTCTGCCTGTCTCCCAAGGAGTTGGGACTACAGGTGCACGCCACTACACCCAGCTAATTTTTTTATTTTTATTTTTGTAGAGACGGGATCTCACTATGCTGCCCTGGCTGGTCTCCAACTCCTGAGCTCAAGCAATTACTCCTCTCGTCTCAGCCTCCCAAAGTCCTGTGATTACAGGCGTAAGTCACCACACCCAGCCTTGGAACCATGTTTTTAAAGCATCCCTAACACACAGAACCAAATGCCCTGTAAATCATTGTGTATATGTAGCCACAAACATTCATTCTGAATCCTTTTGGATGATCCAATGTTTCTCCTCAGAAATCTTCTCACCAGGGACTTTTGGACCTCTCTGAAATGCTATACTCTCATATTCATTTTAAAACTCTAACCTCAGAATAACTTATGGAATTCATTCCACCTTTGCAGCATAAAGGAGAAATCCTCCCCCACCAGCAAGGGCTATATGAAGTAACACACCAGTGGTTGGCCAAATTACGAATGCCCAAAATTAATGGTGTAAAGTCTTTGAAAGTAAAGACAGTCAATGAAAGCCACCATGAACATATTCTAAACAAACATTTGAATGTGAGGTCTCAACCACCTAATCACCTATGTCTGTGTGCGTTGACATGCATTAACGTGATTTGTAGAGAAAAGTGGAGAAATCCTCCTAAACTTTCCCTAGATTTCCAGTCTTCTCTAACTTTAAAGATCTGAGCCCTCGCCTCACCAGGAGTATGAACATATTCCCAAGGAGAGAGAGAAAAATGTAGAAAGCTGAAGATCAGAGAAAGAAAAAGTGTACCGTCTTTGCTATCAAAACACTGTTCAATTCATTCCTTTGACAATCTGACAGTAATTGCCCTGAGAGGGACTGGATTTTGTTAAAATTGCTTTAAAAGGGTTGTTGAGAATTTCCTGCAGGAGAGACCAGTGTGCAATGCACAAGTTTCGCTTGAGTTTCCTTTGTTGTCCTCTCAATCCTGAGAAGCTTGGAGTTCATTTTATTTTTGACAGCACAAAACCCTTGGAAAAACACCCCGAGTCCCACAAAAAGCTCTGCCGCTTGCAGTCCCTGGGTCTATTTCCCGCTGTGACCTGCCGAGTCTGTAATCCAAGCTGATTCATTCGTCAGGTCGCTGCCTTTGTCATCTTAATGAACAAAGACACAGCCAGGCACACTTACAACTATCATTTCCCTAATGATGGCAGGGCGATGACACCTCAGGCTACACAAGAGTCTTGTCAGAAAGAGCCAAAAATAGCTTACAATTTCTGAATGTTCTCTTCCTGGTGGGTCTAAACCCAGAGTTCTAAGGCAGCGTGATCTCATGACAACATGCATGACTAAGAATATGTTCATGAAGAGGCTCTCTCACCTCAGTGAGGAAGGTTCGGCCTGAGTGGTACCTGGCCGAGGCTGGCTCTGAGACTGCCCAAAGTGTCCCCGGGTATAGACACGACAGGGCTGAGCTGCTTTTTCCACTGATCAGAAAATAAGCGGCTCTCAAACAGATAAACCTAGATTATCATTATTAAAATTAAACTTAGATCCAGTCAGGCATGGTGGCTCACACCGGTAATCCCAGTGCTTTGGAAGGAGAAGGTAGGAGGATGGCTTGAGCCCAGGAGTTCAAGACTAGCCTGGGTAACATAGTGAGACCTCCTATTTAAAAAAATAAAATAAAATATTTTTTAAAAAATATCTGGACTTGACCGGGCGCGGTGGCTCAGTCTGTAATCCCAGCACTTTAGGAGACTGAGGTGAGAGAATTGTCTGAGCCCGGGGGTTCGAGACCAGACTGGGCAACTTGGTGAGACCTCGTCGCTACAATAAATCACAAAAACTAGCTGGGCGTGGCAGCGTGCATCTATAGTTCCAGCTACTTGGAAGGCTGAGGTGGAAGGATTGCCTAAGCCCAGCTAGTCGAGGCTGCGGTGGCCGTGAGCATGCCACTGCACTCTAGCCTGGGCGACAAAGAGTGAGACTCCAAACTCAAAAAAAAAAAAGGTATCTGGACTTGGTGGTAGCACACCTATAGTCCCAGCTATCAGGAGGCTGAAATGGGAGGATGGCTTCAGCACAGGAGTTTGAGGGTGCAGTGAAAACTCTAACCTCAAAATGTTCACGACACTGTACTTCTAGCCTAGGCAACAGAGAAAGACTCTGTCTCCAAAAAAAATTAATTAAAAAAAGAACACTATTTCCACTCACTTTCTTTGTGGAGCTCTTTCCTAAAAAGGAACAGGCTGGTAAACACACGCCTAGTTTTCAGAATTATTTGCTATGTGATTTGGTTTAGGGAGAACACCCACTGACTTCAAGGGCAAGTTCACAATTCAAATGCTGATTCAATTCAACTGAATAAAACAGCTGTTGAGCAGCTACCCCATGTAATGCACCATCCCTAGCACAAGGTGAAAAATAATCTCATGCCATTTTAACAGTGATTCTTCTCTCAGACACCTGAGCAACTGATCTTATAACTTTGCAAAGAATAAGAACAGGAGCTAAGCCGGGCACGGTGGCTCACACCTATAATCCCAGCACTTTGGGAGGCGGAGGCGGGAGAACTGCCTGAGCCCAGGGGTTGAAGACCACCCTAGGCAACTTGGCGAGAGCTTGTCTCTGCAATAAATCAAAAAAATTAGCCAGGCGTGATGGTGCATGCCTATGGTTCCAGCTACAAAGAAGGTTGGCTGAGGCAGAAGGCTCGCCTAAGCCCAGCAGATCGAGGCTGCGGTGGCCGGAAGCATGCCACTGCACTCCAGCCTAGGTGACAGAATGAGACTCTGACTCAAAAAAAAAAAGAGCAGGAGCTAACATTTATATGGTGCTTACCAGGTACCACAGTTCAAAGCTCTTTCCATATTAACCTTTATACCAACCAAGAAAGAAGTGTCATTATTATCCTCATTTTACAGATGAAGAGACTGAGGTTCAGAGTTTTTGTAACTGCCTAAGGTCACACAGTTTTGTTTTGTTTGTTTTTTTTTGAGTTGGAGTCTCACTGTCGCCCAGATTGGAGTGCAGTGGCCGCTCCCGGCCACTGCAGCCTCGACCTGCGGGGCTCCGATGAGCCTTCCGCTCAGCCTTCCAAGTAGCTGGAACTACAGACGCACGCTACCACACCCGGCTAATTTTTGATTTATTGTAGAGATGAGGGCTCGCCAAGTTGCCCAGGCGGGCCTCGAACCCTCGGGCTCAGGCAATTCACTCACCTCGGCCTCCCAAAGCACGGGATTACAGGCTGAGCCACTGAGCCCAGCCAGGTCACACAGTTTTAAAGGGCAGCCCTGTCACTCTGGCTTCAGACTCCACTCTTTTACCCCTCACACTGGCATTAACCCAATTCACCAAACAATTCCATGGAGTAAAAAGGCAGAAGAGGCTGGGTGTGCAGCTCATGCCTGTAGTCCCAGCACTTTGGGAAGCCTATGAGGGAAGAGTTCTTGAGGCCCAGAGTTCGAGACCAGCCTAGGCAACATAGCAAGACCCCATCTCAAAAAATAAAAGAAAGGTTTTTTTAAAAAAAGGAAGAATTTTAAAAGAGGCGGCACTACTCAGCCTCACTTAGAGTGGGCTGAAGCACAGTGCTGTCTGTTGAGCAGAGCCAGTGCCCATCGGCATGGCGTGGCCCTTACCTGTGGACCACCCCCACCCGGTGGAGGTGTTCTACTGCGGAGATGAGCTGCCTGATGTATCTGCGGGCTTCGGGCTCCTCCAGTCGCTTCTTTTCATAGATCTTGTGCATCAAGTTGCCCCCAGGGCACAGCTCCATGACCAGGTAGTAGCTGTTCTCTGTCTCTAAAATATCCAGGAGCTGCGTGATGTTGGGGTGACGGATCATCTGCTGGATCTGCCCCTCTCGCCGCAGGTTTTTGGTGACGTAGGTGTCCTTTTTGGCTCTCTTTTTATCGATGACTTTTATGGCCACCTAAGGAGAAGCCAAGAACACACCTGTCAGCAGACCTTGCAGGCCAAAGTGATTCATGCCCAGCACGTTGGCTCACATCTGTCATCCCAGCACTGTGGGAGGCGGAGGCGAGAGGACTGCCTGAGCCCAAGAGTTTGAGACCAGCCTGAGCAACTTGGAGAGACCTCATCTCCACAATAAATCAAAAAATTAGCTGGGTGCAGGGGCGCACACCTGGGGCTCCAGCTACTTGGAAGGCTGAGGAAGAAAGATCGCCTGAACCCAGAAGGTCGAGGCTGCGGGGGCCGTCAGCATGTCATTGCATTCCAGCCTGGAGACAGAGTGAGACTTCAACTCAAAAAAATAAAAAAAGCGATTCCTTGACTAGTCACAAGAGCTCTAGGAAAACCTATAACTGTTTCTCTGCAACAGGAGAAATGCCTTATCTAATATAGCATGGGGGTAAGGGAGAGAAAAATCAAAAGATCGAGTTATTATGGGAGAGAATGAAATTCACTTAAGCAGATCTGAACGGTTGTCTGGAAGGTTCAGAGAAAGGCTAATGCCAAACTTATTTCTTTATAGGATATGGAGGAAAAACACCAATTTCTTTTCCAGCAAAGGGCTCTTCCCTGTCCTCCCAGGACTCACCATCACCTCCTCCAGGTCTGGTCCCCCCACCCCACTTCTGAAACAGCTAAGTCTGCCTCACAATCTTAGTTCCAGGGTTTGGGGAGGGAGCCCAATGATGCAGCACCCCTGGCCCTCCCCTGCCCTGTCTCAGTCCTGCACAGGCCCTCAGGCCTCCAAAATCTCTGGCCTCCAGTGTTTGCCTCCTTCCCTTGATGAATTACCTCCCCAGGTGATCCCTTGGCACAGTCTCAGGACCCAACCTCTGTTGAGACTCCAGGGTCACATCTTCACTACCCACAGGAAGCACCTCCTGAGTCATTTCCCCCACAGTCAACTTGCCATAAGAGGTAGAGAGACACAAGGAAGGAAAGTTTGTCTTTACTACCTAAATCCACACTTGGGCCAGGTGCAGTGGTTCACGCCTGTTAATCCCAGCACTTTGGGAGGCCAAAGCGGGAGGATTGCTTGAACCCAAAAGTTTGAGACCAGCCTAGGCCTCATCTCTGCAAAAAAACACATGGTGGCATGCTCCTGTAGTCCCAGCTACTTGAGAGACTGAGGCAGAAGGATCGTGGGAACCCAGGAGGTCAAGGCTGTGGTGAGACATAATCATGCCATTACACTCCAGCCTGGACAGTAAAGTGAGACCCTTACTCAAAAAAGAAAAAAATCTACATCTGTCCCCCAGCTCTCCCCTTTCCTTTGGGTGGAGTCACCTCTGCACTCCCCAGCCCCTAAGATGCACCACGGGTTTTAGCCTGTTCTTTCCCCCCACCCCCCTCTCCAACATGACCAGCCACGGACATGATGTCAGTTCCTTCCACCAACTGCCTCCCCTGCCTCTCATTCCTCTCTGTTCCCATGCCACCCGTCTGGCTCATTCCAAAGTTGGCCTCCAGCACCCAGATGTACTCGCTCTAAGTGAGACGTGAGCATCCCATGGAGCCACTGGTGCAGGGCAAAGACAGTCAACCTTCCATGTCTGTTTCTTTTTTTTGTAATTGTATTTTGTACCTGCTTCACAACGCACTCAATATACACTATATGCGATATACAGAGGTACAAGCAGATAGATAAATAAATGCTAGATAGATAAGTAAATAAATACAGGTTAGTACATGTGTGTTGTGAGATGCTCTAATGCTATTTTGTGAACTTAGTTGATGATTTAAAAAAATAAAGCCTGGGTATGGTGGCTCACACCTGTAATAATCCCAGCACATTGTGAGGCCAAGGCAAGAGGATCACTTGAGCCCAGGAGTTCAAGACCAGACTGAACAAAATAGAGAGACTTTGTCTCTACAAAAAATAAAAAAATCAGCAGGGCATGGTAGCATGCACCTATCATCCCAGCTACTTGGAAGGCTGAGACGGAAGGATTGCCTGAGCCCAAAAGGGTAATAAGGCTATAATGAATATGATGGTGCCACTGCACTCCAGCCTGGGCAACAGAGTGAGACTCTGACTCAAAAAAAAAGTCTAAGATCAGCATGATGAACATAGTTAATGTATTGTACACTTGAAAATTGCCAAGACAGTAGATCTTTTTTATGTTTTCTCACCATGTACATAACCCAAAAAAATGGTAACACTGTAAGGTGCTGAATATGCTAAAATGAGCTTGTTTATGGTGACCATTTCACAATGTATTCACATATCAAAACATCATTCTGAACACCCGTAAATAAATGTGATTTTTATCTGTCAATTAAACCTCAATAAAGATGAAAAAAATACCTTAACAAAAAGAAAACAGGCCAGGCGTAGTGGCTCACACCTATAATCCTATCATTTTGGGAGTCCAAGGTAGGAGAATCACTGGAGCCCAGGAGTTTGAAACCAGCCTAGGTGATATCACGAGACCTCATCTCTACTAGAAATCAAAAAATTAGCCAGATAGGGTGGCACATGCCTGTAGTCCCAGCTACTTGGGAGGCTGAGATAGAAGGATCGCAAGAGGTCAGGGCTTCCACAAGCCAAAATTGCGCCACTGCATGCCAGCCTGGGCAATAGAATAAGAACCTGTTTCAAAAAAAAAAGTGCAAAGCAAAGGCAAAATTTAAATTAAATAAGATAATGAATAAATAAATAAAGGTCTGGGCGCCCCAGCCTGGACTATTGCACAGACGCTCCCCACTTCCTCCGCCCTCCCCCACCCCCCACCCCCTGCCAGGCTGCCCCTGGTCTTCTGAATTCACACTACGCTCCATCTTAAAATCAAGGGGGTCTGGACTCCAATTTCTTGCAGCTGCTCTTCAGGGCTCCCTGAGACTGCGGCCTAGCCCCACCACCTTCCAGCCTGATTCCCAGCTTTCCCCCCAAGGGGTCTCCCCCTCCTCCAATCCCCCTGACACACTTTGTCATTCTCCAAGTACTCCTGCCACTCCCATTCAAATCACCCTAGTGCCTCAGAGGCTGCCTCAAACACCGCCTTCCTTCTAGAGAGATTCCCCTAAACCCTCCTTCCCTCTTCCCCTGCACACTCAGCCTCTGCGGTGAGATTTAAGGCACTCATTGCTTCCGTGGGGCCCATGCCCCTTCATGATACACAGTGCTTTATAAACAATAAGTGACCATAGGTGACTCACTGATGGGATCATCAAAGCGAAACGGCTGTAAACAGCTTTATCTACCATCTCTTCTGGAGAACAGAGTCTTGTTTTAACAGGAAAGTTCAGGCCCTTAGTCCAAAGATAGGAGTAACGGAAGACACAATCAGTCCAGGGGACCAGACAAGCTGGAGGAGCTGCCCGCACCATCTCAAGCTGAGGGCCTGCACCATCCCATGCTGAGAAGATGCTATCAGCCCACCTAAGTAAAGTTAAAGTTACACTCCAGATGAGTTTGGTCCCAACTAGTTCAAGAGATGCTTTATAAACTGTACCCGGTCAGGTATGGTGGCTCGGAGGCTCATGCCAGCACTTTAGGAGGCCGAGGTGGGAGACTACTTGAGCCCAGGAGTTCAAGACCAACCTGGGCAATACAGTAAGGCCTTGCCTCTACGAAAAATAAAAATAAAAAAATTAGCCAGGCATGGTGGCACATGCCTGTAGTCCCAGCTATTCAGGAGGCTGAGGAGGGAGGATCGCTTGAGCTCAGGAATTCAAGGCTGCAGTGAGCTGTGATTGCACCACTGCACTCCAGTCTGGGCAACAGAATGAGACCAAAATAAAAATAATAAACTGTATCCAAATATGCACACACACACACACACACACACACACACACACACACACACACACACATTTTCATATCCATCCTCTTGGAGAGGTGAGGGAAAAAGAAGACTTAAAAGTACAATGAGATATTGTCTTTGCTTGACTCTGTGTTGCAATGTTTAAAAAATTACACCCTTCAGCAATGAAATTCTTAAAACTACTATGAATAAACAACAGCCCAAAAGTCCAGCAGTAATCCAGTCTTTTAAAAAAAAACAGAACATACAATTATTGTTAAGATCATTTATTTAGCTCTTTAAATGCCTGTACTAGGTTTAATAATGGCCACCCAAAGATATTAAACCCTAATCCTCAAATCGTGTAGAAGTGACTTTATTTGGAAAAAGGATCTCTGCAGATGAGACAACCTGGATTATGTGGGTAGGTCCTAAACATCCTCACAACAGAGACAGAGGGAACTTCTACACAAATATACAGAGGGGACGGCCATGGCAAGAAAAAGGCAGCGATTGGAGTGATGGGGCCACAAGCTCTGGCAGCTACCAGAAGCTGGAGGAGGCAAGGGAGAATCCTCCCTAGAGGCTCTGGAGGGAGCATAGCCAGGCCAATACTTTGATTTTAGACTTCTGGCCTCCAGAGCTATGACAGAATTAATGTGTTACTTTAAGCCACCAAGGGTATGATAATTTGCTACAGCAGCCATAAGAAACGAATACCTTGTCTGAACAAAAGAGAAAGGCATCTCTCCGCTGCCCCTCTGGGATACATTCCCAGGCACTATGAATCTTGATATCTGCCACCTGTCATCTGCCTCTATCTCTGCTCCTCGCTGTCCCTTCATTGCAGTCTCAGGGGCTTCTAACAATTTCTAATGGACCCAAACCTCCCCTCTGCTCCCCCCATGCCCATGTGACCCACAGGGAAGAGAGTCATCAGGCACTCCCTCCCAGGCCCCACTCTCAGGGCTGAACCAGCCCATGCCAGGTTTTTGTACCTCCAAGAGCTTTGCCAAAGTAGGACTCCATGAGTCGGGCATAGTGGCTCACGCCTACAATCCCAGCACTTTGAGAGACTGAGGAGGAAGGATCGCTTGAGCCCAGGAGTTCAAGACCAGGCATGGTGGTGGCATGAGCCTAGTGCCAGCTACTCCGGAGGCTGAGGTGAAAGGATCACCTACACCCAGAAGGTTGAGGCTACAGTAAGCTGTGACTGCGCCACTGCACTGCAGTTTGGGCAAAAAAGTGAAACCCCCAAAAGAGTAAGCCCCCGTGAAGCTCCAGTAATTGCTCAGCACATATCTACACTGCAGACCCTTCTGAACAGAAAGGAAGGTAGAGAAGACTCTCACAGGAGGTTGAACCATCCTTATCACAGCCATATCATTATCACAATCATAACAATTAGTGCTTAGTTCCAATACTCCCGGTTATGGGTATACACTAGGTACTCCCTGGCTGGTTCTTCCTGTACTCTCCTTCTGAACAGATGTAGTATTTCCAAACACTTCTCCCTGTTTCTTTCACTTCTTGCTCTTCCCCCAGTCTATCCTCCTCTCCTTTCAAAGTTGAAGGGCAAGGCAATGATGTGATGGGGCACTGAGAAAACATCCGCTGGAAGTCCCTCCAGCCCCTTACCCTCACACCAGGCAGTCTGGCCTGGCCTGGGGCAGTGGTACAGAGGCCTTCTGTGAAGCTGGGCCAAAAAATGGCCCTCCAAAGACAGGTCCACATCCTAATCCCTGGAATCTGTGTTATCTAATTAAAGGGGTCTTCGCAGACAAGATGAAGTTAAGGGTCTTGAGATGGGGAGATTGTTGTGGATTAACTGAGTAAGCCCTAAATGCCATCACAAGTGTCATTAGAAGAAAGAGGAGATCAGGCAGACAGACACATAGAGGCGAAATCAATATGAAGATGGGGATGAGGACAGAGATGGACATGGCTACACACTCAGGAATGCTAACAGCCACCAGAAGCCAGAAGATGCAAAGCCCAGATCACCCTCGGGTCTCTAGAGGGAGCACAGCTGCTGACACCTTGATTTTGACCCAATGAAAGTGATTTGGTACTTCCAGCCTCCAGGTTGTGAAAGAATAATTTTCTGTTGTTTTAAGCCACCAAGATTCTAATAATTTGTTATAGCAGCCCCAGGAAGCTAACATACCAGGTGTGTGCCCCACCATCATTTGACATCTTGATCCCCAAGTCCCACTGGTGGAGAGTCCCTCCATGAAGATCCTGAACCCTTAAGCGACCTCACCTAGGAGAAGGTTTCTTATTAAGCCCCCTCTCCATTCCCAAACACCAGCTCATAACCAGCGTGTTTTCATTCATCCCTGACTTACAAGCTCTGCATTGATAATACTGAAAATGAAATGCTGTTCTTGATTACACAAAACCATTTAATCAACTTCATCTATAACAACTGAAATGGGTGGGGGAATGAAGGGAAAATTAAAGAAAAGCCAATCAATGATTGCCAAAGGGAGGCATCTAATTTAATTTGACAGTAATCAGAGATTTGCAGGCAAAATAGATCTAATGCTGATTCTACCTGGGTGTAGCCCAGTGCAATGATGGGCTCTGGATGAAAAATAAACAGCTTTAGTAAGGAGAGTTTTAAAGAGTGAAATTAAATCTGCTACCAAATAGCAGGAAAATAGGCAAGGGTGGCATGTTCCCGACAACAGGAGTGATAACACCACACTAGTGACTATCAGCAACACTGCAGATTTGCTATCAACAGATCCAAGTTGCAAAGCCTCCCAAAATTTTACAGAGGAATCCGTTTTCAAAGATTGCCCCCACATTTTCAACAAGATAAGTAGCAAACTCTTGCAGTGGTGGAAAATTAGCACAGAGGGAATAATAGCAATAGCTCCCATATATGACAGTTAAAAGAGATGATTCATCAACTTCTTTCATTAATTAAGAAATAGCATTTGTCACTAGGTGCAGTGGCTCATGCCTGAAATCCTAGCACTTTGGGAGGCCGAGGAGAGAGGATTGCTTGAGTCTAGGAGTTCGAGATCAGCCTAGGCAACATAGTGAGACCAAGTCTCTACCAAAAAAATCAAAAAATGACCCTAGCATGATGGTGCATGCCTATAGTCCCAGCTACTCAGCAGACTGAGACAGAAGGATCATCTGAGCCCAGGAGGTCGAGGCTGCCGTGAGCCATGATAGTGCACTGCCTGGGCAACAGAGTAAGACTCTGACTCAAAAAAAGGAGAGAGAACAAAGAAAAAATATCATTTATCACAATATGGTAACTCCACCCCTCCCCTTCTCCACTAAGAAGAAAAAAAGCCTACCAATGATGATGGATAAAATCAGTAAACCAACTTTTAGATAAACAGCTAAGTTTGTAAGAAAACAAATAGAAATCCCCAAAGGCCAAAAAGTCATTAGCAGCAGCTACAGGGGTGGAGAAAGACAAGACACAGGAGAGATGGAAGGGGAGGAACCCCTAGGGAAAAGGAGGAACAGGAAGAAGAGCCTGCCCTGCACGGAGGGGCGGGGCGTGCTCTCCTCAGCCCAGGAGAGGAGAGAAGGAAAGGGACACACATGTACCCCAGTCCATAGGCGGAGGGAAAATCTGCTAATCATCAAGGACCTCATGCTTGGTGGCCTTTGTTATGTATTAGGAGAAAATATCCAGGGTAGAATTTTACTTAGATGCACAAAATCTCTGGGTGCAATAATGTCCCCAGTAATGGCACACACTTCCAGAAACCAATGGGTCCCTAAGATAACACTCGTCATGAAGCACTCAGTACAATGTCTGACACATAGTGAGTGCTCTTTAAATTAGCTCGTTATGATCATTACCGATTTACTTTCAAGGAATCAACCTGTAGAGAGGGTAAAACAGCATTCAAGCTCCATTCAGCTAAGGAAAAAAAATATGCATTTCCTTGACCAGAAGTTCCAGCTTATTAAAAAAGCAGCCCGAACCACATTTCAGTGTTTTGAACTCTCTGGAAGAGAGTTGCTTTTAAACCCCAAGGCAGTGTCTTCCTATCAGGATAGTCTCTCATCTTCTTTAAATATTGACTTAGTGGAGACTGTCTATATAGGATCAGAGTTAACAGGATTTTAAATTCATCACTTCATCCGGGTCACCCTCCACTGCCTTTAAAATTCATTACCCTGAAATATATCAAGAATTGATGTATCCAATCTCTAAATGAAAACTCAGATGGAAAACGGATCTTCAGTACGACTGAAAGGAAGAAAAAAGATATTGATCAAAGAGACTCCTCTTCAATATCACAAAAACATACATACACGTTTTACACATGATATGATGCTCTGCCTCTTAGAAAGTTCATAGTCTTCCTTTAATCAAAGCATTTTTACACCGTAATGTTTTAAATAATCAAAATGCACAGAGAATGGGAGGCCCTGATCAACTGAATTTTCTTACCACTTGAAAATTAGCCAAACAAGAGCTTTCTTTCCAGAACACTCTCATTTCTTAACAAATACTGTATGCTAAACCCAACTGAATCTTTCCTTCTTCAACAAGCATTTATTAAGCACCTAAAATATACACAGTACTGTTCCAGGTGACAAGTATATACAGGTTGAGCATCCCTAACCTGAACATCCAAAATGTGAAGAAATGCTCCAAAATTAAAAACTTCTGGAGCACCGACATGACGCTCAGAGGAAGTGCTCATTAGAGCATTTCGAATTTTGGATTTTCAGATTATGGATGTTCAACAGGTAAATTTCACGCAAGCATTCTGCAATGTGAAAAAAACCCAAAATCCAAAATGCTTCTGATGCCAAGCATTTCAGATAAGGGATCTTCAGCCTGTGCTAAGGAAGAGTCATGGGTCTTCAGGCCCATCTGTGGGGGGTGAATTCAGATTCTTTCAAGATTACCCTCTGTTATGATTGAATTGCAAGTGTTGAAACTCGAACCTCCAAATAAGGTTGTGGCCCTAATCCAACAGGACAGGTGACCTTACAAGAACAGGAAGAGACACCAGAGCGCTCTCTCTACCTCTGAGCATGCACAGAAAAGGCCATGTGAAGACACAGCAAGAAGAGAGGTAGAAGCCGGGCTCGGTGGCTCAGCCTGTAATCCCATGCTTGGGAGGCTGAGGTGAGTGGATTGCCTGAGTCTGCGGGTTCAAGACCCGCCTGGCGAGACCTCAGCTCCACAATAAACCAAAAATTAGTCGGGCGTGGTAGTGCACGCCTGTAATTTCGGCTACTCGGAAGGCTGAGGTGGAAGGATCGCCGGAGCCCAGCAGGTCGAGGCTGCGGTGGCCGGGAGCGGCCACTGCACTCCAGTCTGGGCGACAGAGTGAGACTACAACTCAAAAAAAAAAAGAGAGGTAGGTCAGCAGTCTTGGAAGTGAAGAAAATGGATGCATGCATCTTTAATGTGAGGCGAGAAGAGGCTTGGGACTGAACCTCAGGGAGGCTGGAGTGGGAGGAGAATCTGACAGCCAAGGAGAGAGGTAGGTCTCAGGAGAAACCAACCTTGCTGGCACCCTGATTTTGGACTTCCAGCCTCAAGAACTGTGAAACAATACATTTGTTTTTTTAAGCCACCCAGTCTCTGGAATTCTGTTACAGCAGCCTGAGCCAACTAATAGACCATCTGAGCATCCTACAGTTGGGAATTCCCTACAGAAGAGTTAAAATGTAAGTCAGAACAAAGGGTCAGCATTCATTCACCAAGGGCTGGGGGTCAGAGCCTAGATTTCCTCTTCGGATCGCGCCCTGCTTTCCACATTTCTGCATTTCAGGGGTATCACAGCACAGCAGTTGTGCACACAGGCTCTGGAGCTGCAAACCCTGTCTCCTGCCACTTAGTGGCATGGACCTCTCTAAACCTTAGTTTCCCCACTTGTTTAAAAAGTGGGGGGGGACATAATAGGGCCTACCTCATGGGGATGGTAGAGAAATCAATGAGAAACCCATAAGAGGTGTTTAGTACCATGAGCATTCATCAGCGTCCTCAATAAATGGTAGGCATTAGGCTCTGCATGTTTTGTACAAGGGCAGCAGGTAGAAACAACCTGCCACTCGACTCCCACCCCCACCAATCCCTGCAACTGCCTTCACCAGGGTCCCCAGGGCCCATCCTGGCTGCCCAGTCCAGGAGGCCACTCCCTTGTGGACCCCTCCCTCCCTTTACCCTCCCAGGTCCCCTACCTTCTGCTTCTCCTACCACCTCAGCCTCGCTAAGATCCAGTCCCAGGTCTCTTCCTGCCTCACATTAAAGATGCATGCATCCATTTTCTTCACTTCCAGGGCTGCTGTGATAGTCCACACTAACTACACCTCTGTCAAGCTCTGATGTGCCTACGGCCAACTCCACTTGCACATTCTGGGGACCCCTCAGACCACTTGCCTCCCTGCAGCTCCTTTCTGGGGCTCCCAGCCCAGCCTACAGCACCATCGGCCACAGGGAGCCCCCAGTTGTGCATCCTCTTCCACCCACCCCACCTCCAGTTCCACACCTCATTCATCACCAGGGCCTGTCACCTCCACCTCCTAAAATCTCCCGCCCTTTCCCCTTTCTTGTCTATCCCCCACGGCTGCAGCCCCACCAGCATCCCTTCAGCTGGTTTAGTCCTCCCTGCTAATCTCCCTGCCTCCTGCCTCCTACCCCTACCCTGCCTGGAATTCCCTCCCACAGACTCTTGGCCGGGTCAATTCCCCGCTCCCACTCCTCTTCCTGGCTTCAGATTACAGTTTGCTTCCCCACCAGAACTGGCTCAGGTCACCCTACACCTCCCTGGCTGTCACACTCATCACACACACACACTTAGCTGTTTGTGACACTCTCCACTGTATTTTCCAGGAAGGCAGCAATCACGTTGGGCCTCCTAGCACCTAGCACAGCACTGGGCTCATGGAGAGCGAGGGCGGGAGGGAATGAATGAATGAATGAATGAATAGAAAATCCCACCAGTCCACTACAGGGGTTCCGTATAAGATCTTAGTCATCTCTACAATTACTTCAGCTAACTTCCTCAACTGCAGTATAGATAGACCAGTGTACTCCCTTCAACCATTAAAATTATCGAATGCAGATGCTGTCTTTGGACATGGCTTCAGCTTGTGTGTGATCATGAGGCTGAGGTCACAGACCCCTACTTTGAGAAATATCCCTTCTCAGAGAGGTTTCTGCAACCAGCCTAATTACAACTGCACTCACAACCTCAATCCCCTAACCCTATTTTTATCTCCATTGTTCCTAGGCTACCATAGGGATTCCTCCTTCAAGGTGCAAAGTTCTCCTACCTCCATGACTCTGGGATCAGCCCTGTTAGGCTCTTTTTTCCCCCCCAAACCTAGAACACTTTTCTAGAACCCCCTTCACGGCACCAAACTCTGTGGTTATTTCAAAAGGTGACTCCATCTCATGTGCCCAGCGTCTAGCACAGTTTCAGGAGCCAAGAGGGCACTCAGTCAACAAGCACTGGAGTAATGGCAGAGCAAGTGCGTGGATGAGATAAGGGAAGGAGAAAGGGGCAGAGGGAGGAGGAAGAGGGAAAGGATGGGTGAATGGCTACAGCCCTCCCCAGTGGCATGTATGCCTTGCGGTTTCTAGATTGGAATGGACAGCAGCCGAACAGCTTAGCTAAACACCAGTGTCAGAAAATGGATACTAGGAAATTGAACAGCTCTGGGCGAGTCCGAGCAGAGAGAGAAATATAGGATCACTGCCAGATCTAAGGCGGGAGACTGCTCTCCCTGGTTCACCATGTGTAGACTGGAGCCGTCCAGCCTTCCTGTAACAGAAAGAGGTTTCTTGCTTCCTGGAAGTGTGGCTAAGAGTTGGGGACAAGCCACTAGGGAGAAGGGATGATCTCACATAACCAGCATTAAGGCAGGGATTCCACTACAGAAGAACCCTCATTCTTCACCACCAACTCCTGTGTGTTCCCCTGAAGTCCCTTGCATCTCATCCTCTATTAATAGGTTGTGCTCCTGCCAGGTATATTCTCTCCCTTCCAGACTTGCCTGAGCCAGCTGTTACCTTCTCCAGAGCAGCTAATCTAAGGGGTCAGGAAAACTCCACAAAAGTGAAGATCATGAAAACATACCCAGACTCCCCATGGCTCCCAGAGGAAGAACCAAAGTCCTTACTATGCCTGCACGGCCCCCGGTGGGCCACACGCTCATCTTCCTTGCACGCTCTGCCAGCCTCCTTGCTGTTCCTCAGACAGGTGTGTTGTCACCTGGAGGTCTTGTTCACATAGTCAGTCACTCCCTCGCTTCCAAGACTTTGCAGAAATGTCGGCTCTCCAAGAGGAATCACCGACTCACCCATTCACAGCCTCACTGCTTGGAGCTCACAGTCCCGGTACTCTGGAGCTAATGGTCCCTACAGCACTTACCACGTCTTAGAGCCTCTGGAACTCTCCTAACAGCTATGGAATCTGCCCCACAAGGGAAGGAATGGTCCTCGTGGACATGCTTTCAGCATCCACAACAGGTCCAGTAAACAAATAGCAGTCAACGAATGAATCTTGAATGAATCAATGAACAAACGAATGAATGAATGAATCCAAGTGCAGTTGGAAGAAAAGTATCTTATTAACTACTTCAGAACCTGTTATGGGGTACTTTGTGTCCCACCCCCCCCCCCACCAAATTAATATGTTGAAGCTCTAGTCCTAATGTGACTGTTAGGT
>CAUYQG010247476.1:0-11031 GCA_963574415.1 Tarsius wallacei | reverse complement strand
TAGTTGGAACTACAGGTGCACACTACCACGCCCGGCTAATTTTTTTGATTTATTGTAGAGATGAGGTCTCGCCAAGTTGCCCAGGTGGGTCTTGAACCCGCAGGCTCAGGCAATTCACTCACCTCAGCCTCCCAAAGTGCGGGATTACAGGCTGAGCCACCGAGCCCGGCTGGGATATTTTTAATTGTGACAGAATTTATGGACTTACATAACCAAAAAGCCTAGTATTAGGGATAGCGTCAGGCAAAGCTTGATCCAGCAGCTGTTACCAAGGACCTATGTTCTTCAGTCTCCTGGCTCTACTTCCTATGATGTGTCACAAGGTGGCTGCCAGAAGCTCCTGGCACTGCTTGCTTTTCTATCTTTTTTTTTTTTTTTTTTTTGAGTTGGAGTCTCACTCTGTTGCCCAGGCTAGAGTGACATGCTGCTTATGGCTACCACAGCCTTGACCTGCTAGGCTCAGGTGATCCTTCCACCTCAGTCTTCCAAGTAGCTAATTTTTTTAAAAAAATTTTGTGGAGATGAGGTCTTGCCATGTTGCCCAGGCTGGTCTTGAACTCCTGGGCTCAGGTAATTCTCTCACCCCTTTTTTTGCACTCCCAAAGTGCTGGGATTACAGGTGTGAGCCACAGCGCCCTGCCAGTAGCAGATTTTAATAGAAGGATAGGAGGACCATGGCAAATTGCCTCCTTGAGCCTCTTTCCAAAATATATTCAAATACTGACCCTTTATTCCTATGCTGATAGTTCTTTCTCCAGAATCTAGATAACAGCCTTGTCTGAGTGATGGGAAATGTGGACTAAAACTTCATGGGGATGTAGGTGAAGGAGGATGAGGAGCTGGGGGCTATTCTGGATGGGCTTGTGGGCCAAGCATTCCATGATTAAAACCTAAGAATAATGAGATGATTAAAGTAGAGACAAGTGAAATACAAGTGGGTGTCAGGGCTCATGAAACAAGCAGTCTGAAAAAAAATTAAAATAATGAAAAACAGACTTCCTGTTGTTAAATGGCTTTATCTTGCTGATTTGGGCAAGAGTGATCATCTTCATTTAAGAACAGTGGGGAATGAGTTTTAAACAGTGACTGCAAGCTAATTTATTATATGAGGGAAGAAAGAAGAAAAGACGATTAGCATGGTATATTAATCTTCCTCTTTTAGAACTTATGAGAACTTATATATATTTTTATGTGTTGGTAGAAGTTCTGGGCTTGATAGAGTTGTTTATTAGACTGGTCAGTTTAGGGTGTAGACATTTGTAGCTTATGTACGGTATAGCCAAGGACTAGATCATCAAAGCAGTAAATATGACAGCTACTTAACTTGTCTAGTGTGTCTTAAAGAGCAGGCAGGTGACTAGAGTCTTCTCTCAGTCACACTATCCTAGAGGAACATATCCAAGTCCTGCTTTTTAAAAATTTAATTTTAAAGATGTGGGTTACAATTCAGGATTAGGTATAAGCAGTAATTGTACAGGTAAAGTTTAGGCCTCCCTTTGGTCCCCACTTTACCTGGTTTGAGATCAGGCATCCTTATGGATATTGTGTCTCCCCCCACTCACCTCCCTGGGCAGTTTCCCACTACTGTCCATCCCTTTCTTATAGTATTATGATAAATGTTCAAGGTCCACCTATGATTGAGAATATGTGGTACTCAGTTCTTTGTTTCTGTGATAGATCACTGAGAATTATAGACTCTAAATCCATCCAGGTTGCTACGAAGTCCATAATTTTGTCCTTCTTTATGGCTGTGTGATATTCCATTGTGAAATGGACACCTGCTTTTCATCTCGGTGTTTCTGGCCCTCTATGTTCATGGACTTCACCTCTTTCGTCTTCATCTTCATCTTCCTCTGTGTAGGAATTCCCTCGGCCCTGATTTCTCTCAGTTCCCAGGACCAGATGATTTATCCCCAGTTAGGATTAGGATCTCATGTGTCTCATTAGCAAATTCCAGGTCCCAGTCAATATACTAAAACTATGGAGAACTGTGTTTTTCATTTGCGTCTTGTCAACCTTAAGTAATGAGATTCAGAAAACATGATTAAATATAGAGTTTATTGGAATACAAATTGAAGATAGCCACCCAGGTAAAACATTTCAAAAGAATGGAGTCAGTGGTCCAAAGTGGAGAAGTTAAGGTTTCACTTATATGGGCAGAAATAGTTTTAACAGGGTTGCAACATTTTCCATATAAGGTCAATACAGGTGTTATAGCAATTTGAGTGGTTACAGTTTGCTACATTTTAAGGAAGGTTGCTTTAACATTCCCTGAGGAGAGGTAATGATCCGAGGGGCTCTTTTTTTCTGGTGCCATAAGGTCTTTCCTAATCATTTATAGGAAAAAGCAGAAGCTGCAGTTGCATGTCATGTGACTCATGCCACATAGCCACAATCCTCTCAAGCCTCAAAGTAACTTAAAGTTCCAACAGGTTGAAGTTTGAAATATTTGATTTCATAGTATTCATCAATTCAACTCACCCCAAACCACAATATTCATCATTTTGGTGTTGTGTGAAAAGTAAACATTAAGAGGTAGTGTATTTCTTTATGCAATCTCTCTTTCCACCAAAACTCCCTCCATTAGCTCCTTTTAATCCTAGAGAAATAAGAGTTTAATACTATACTTTAATTTAATGCAGTATAAATTGTATTAACTTGGATGGGGGGGCATCTCCCTAAAGGCCACAATTAAAGAACTAAAGACATAGGGGCTTACTAAGGGTATGAAATTTAAATTTTAGTGCCAAGTAACACTCAGTCTAGTCTAGAAGGATAACTCAAATGTCATAGGAATGAGATTAATAGTTTCCTCAATGAGAAGGAAACTTGAGATTTTTCATATCAGCCTCACTACAAACACTGCCATTTTGCAATGTATTACTTGTTTGAACCACTAAACTTTTATTCATGATAGAAAACATTATAAAGAGGTGGAGCTGTCTAAGCTGTTACATAATTAATAAACTTTGCATTATATAGTAACATTAGAATATAGTAACATTAGGAATTCATGAGAAGAAAACCACCATAAAAGACTGTTTAGTATCATAAGATGTGTTGAATGACAAGGAAGGGAATTATTAATAAGACTGCATTATGCTCACTTAAGAAAAAAAAAAAAAAGAAGCCCTCATAGTTTAAACTTCCTTCCTCCTTTCATCTCTGAGGGAAGAAAATTTAATATATTCAGGTACATTTTGTTCCATCTGTGTGCTATAGATTATAAACTTAAGGCTAAAGGTATTCTGGAGAGGAAAAGTTTATATATATGCAATTTTAAAGTAATTCAGCATATTATTTCCATAAAGAATAACTAAAAGTAGAAGGGAATTTAAATTTAAACAAAGTAGGACTCAGATTTTGTACATCTTTTTTGTTTTTTTGGAGGGGAGGTGAAATTGAATTACAGATATCTTAAAAAGTATGAGGACATGTGATGGGAAACTTTTTTTTTTTTTTTGAGTTGGAGTCTCACTCTCGCCCAGACTGGAGTGCAGTGGCCGCTCCCGGCCACCGCAGCCTCGACCTGCTGGGCTCTGGTGATCCTTCCATCTCAACCTTCTGAGTAGCTGGAACTACAGGCGCGCGCTACCACACCCGGCTAATTTTTGATTTATTGTAGAGATGAGGTCTCACCAAGTTGCCAAGGCGGGTCTCGAACCGGGAAACTTTTAACAGCTATTAAGTCACTACTTTAAATCTAATTCCCGGGAGTTAATTTCTTATGCGGAGCTTCAGACTTTATATTAAATAGATACGAAAAGTGTGCCTTTTACAAAAAGTAAGGTGATTTATGCCAGAATTTGTAAAGTATGTAAAGAAAGCACAAAGAAGGGGGGGTTCTCCTGACTGTTTTGGCATATACCGACTGTGACCTAGTATGAACCTCTGAGCCTTTTTTTGGGTCTTCATTCCTTCATTTAGGACAGGAGGTCAAATTTTAAAAAGATCTTAAGGGCCAACTTTTTTTTTTGAGTTGGAGTCTCACTCTTGTCGCCCAGGCTACCGCAGCCACGACCTGCTGGGCTCAGTTGATCCTTCCGTCTCAGACTTCCAAGTTGCTGGAACTACAGACGCATGCTACCATGCCCAGCTTATTTTTTGATTTATTGTAAAGACTCACCAAGTTGCCCGGGCTAGTCTCGAACCCCCAGACTCAGGCAATCCTCTCACCTCGGCCTCCCAAAATGCTGGGATTACAGGCTGAGCCACCGTGCCTAGCCAGGGCCAACTTCTTTAGACACTTTTATTTCATAAAATAAAGGTAAAATGACTTGAAGAAATGTTTACATTTACTGAAGAATTTATGTATAATATTATTTACACTCTTACATACATAGACTTTAAGTCCGTTGGTTCAATGACATGTGTGATGTTTGTGTGTGCACATGTATGTATTGGGCTGTGTGTGTAAATGACCATACATCCAGTTGTTCAGACTAAAACCTTGAACCCTTGGGGTCATCTGTGATTGGTCTGTTTTCCTCATCCCCACAATCAGTTCTTCAAAGCAGATCCCACGTCTGACCATTTCTCAAAGCTGTTACTGCCAATATCATCCTCCAAGTCTATCAACTCTACTGACTGCCAATCTCCTCACTGGTTTTCTACTTTCTCTTCCTATAACTCTTTTTTTTTTTTTGAGTTTGAGTTTGAGTCTCACTCTCGCCCAGACTGGAGTGCAGTGGCGTACTCATCCGCAAGCCTCGATCGACTGGGCTGAGGCGATCCTTCTGCCTCAGCTTTCCAAGTAGCTGGAGCTACAGGCACGTGCCACCATTCCTGTCTACTTTTTTGATTTGATTTATTGTAGAGATGAGGTCTTGCCAAGTTGCCCAGGCTGGTCTGGAACCTGTGGGTTCAGGCAATCCTTTCACCTTGGCCTCCCAAAGTGTTGGGATTATAGGTGTGAGCCACCGGTGCTGGCCTTTTTTTTTTTTTTTTTTAAAGACACGAGGTCTGGCTATGTTGCACATGCTTGTCTCGGACCTCTGACCTCAGGCAATCCTCCCACCTGGTATTTTGTTAAAAGTTGGCAAGTAACTTTTTTTTTTAAGTCAAAGTCTCAATCTGTTGCCCAGGCTGCTCACAGCCACCTCAGCCTTCCTTCCAAGTAGCTGGAACCACAGGTGCACGCCATTGTGCCTGGCTAATTTTTTTTGTTTGTTTGTTTTTTGTTTTGTAGAGATGTGGTCTCACCAAGTTGCCCAGGCTGGTCTTGAGCCCTGGGCTTAGGCAATTCTTTCGCCTTTGCCTCCTTAAGTGCTGGGATCACAGGCGGGAGCCACCATGCCCAGCTGTTTTATTTCAATAATAATTTAAACTAATATATATCCAGAATATTCTTCTGCATGTAGTAAGTTTTAAAATTAAATTTGTCATATGAAATTGTCAAAATCTAGTATGAATTTTACACTTAAAGCATATCTCAGTTTTTATCAACCGCGTTTCAAGTGTGGCAAACGGCTGCTATAGTAGTGATAATCTAGAGGGCTCCTGAGTCCCCTTTCTTAAAGTTTTCCTCCTTAACAATGTATTTGTCAGGTTGACATGTAGGGTTTTTCTGATTGCATTCCCTTCTTGGTGTGTAAGTCTCCTTTCATTGTGCTTCCTGTAAAATGGTAGCTACCTCTACAGGTAGTTCTGATTCCAATGAGTTTTTGGAAAGAATTTGAGACACTGCTCCTACCAGAGGCACATATTGGTTGTTTTCACTTTTGTGATGTTAGCAGCTATTGATGATCATTGCCTAGATGTGTCATTTTCTTAGTGGTTTCTAAATTAGTGATATTATAATTATATATCCTGTCTCATGTACTAGCAGGAATACTTCTGTAGACCCTGGAAAAAAAAAATTTTTTTTTTTTTTTTTTTGAGTTGGAGTCTCACTCTGTCCCCTGCCCCTGCCCCCAGACTGGAGTGCAATAGAATGCTCAGGGCCACCTCAGCCTCCCAAGTAGCTGGAACTACAGGCACATGCCCAGCTAAATTTTTGATTTATTGTATAGACAAGGTCTTGCCAAGTTGCCCAGGCTGATCTCAAACTCCTGGGCTCATGCAATCCTTTCATCTCCACCTCCCAAAGTGCTAGGATTACAGGTGTGAGCTACTGCACCAGCCCAGTTTCCTCTTGGCACAATTTCAGCATAGTATTTTTCATAAAATATTTTAAAAGTTATATTCATACTTTGTCTCCATATGAGAAGTTATAGTGATTGACTTTGAAATGATCAACTATACTTACATTCCTTAAATAAACCCAACTTGGTTATGAGGGGTTTTTTTGGTTTTTTGAGTTGGAGTCTCACTCTGTCGCCCAGACTGGAGTGCAGTAGCACGTTCCCGGCCACCACAGCTTCGACCTGCTGGGCTCCGGTGATCCTTCCAAGTTGCTGGAACTACAGGCGTGCGCTACCACGCCTGGCTAATTTTTGGATTTATTGTAGAGATGAGGTCTTGCCAAGTTGCCCAGGGGGGTCTCGAACCCGCGGGCTCTGGCAGTTCACTCACCTCGGCCTCCCAAAGTGCAGGATTACAGGCTGAGCCACCAAGCCCAACTGGTTATGAGGTTTTTATTTTGTGTATTGTTGGATTTATCTGGCCAATATTTGGTGAGGATTTTTGAGCTCATGAGTGAAATTAACCTGTGAAACTTGATAAACTAATTCAAAAACTCTTGGAAATGGAAAGTCAATTCCAGATTAATTGCAAATCAAAATATCAGAGCTTTTATAAGTTAAGAAAATAACCATATACCCTTGGGCTAGGAAAAAGATCTCTTTTCCCTCCCCCCACTTCCATTTTCTGTAAGTCACTTTCCTTTTACTGTCCATAATGTCGTGTGTGGTAGACTAGGTAGGCCAGAATCACAAGGGTGAAAGTATTCACCAAGACAGTTATGAATTAAGAAAGCCAGATGTATTAAAGAGAAGAAAGGTTGTGAAGGTCACAAGGACAGGAAAGCAGCGAGAGTTTACTGTCTGCCTAAGAAAAAGATCTCTTAAACATGACACAAAAAGGCAGTAATCATTAAGGAATGACAGATTGGAATTTAAAACTCTAAACTGTTAGGTTAAGCTTCACCTAGTACACCTAGTACAAATACAGACACTCCTATTTACGATAAAGTTACATCCCAGTAAATCCATCATAAGTTGAAAATAAGTCAGAAATACTTTTTTTTTTTTTTTTGAGTTGGAGTCTCACTCTGTCGCCCAGACTGGAGTGCAGTGGCCGCTCCCGGCCACCGCAGCCTCGACCTGGTGAGCTCCGTTGATCCTTCTGCCTCAGCCTTCCAAGTAGCTGGAACTACAGGCGCGTGTGCTACCATGCCCGGCTTTTTTTTTTTTTTTGATTTATTGTAGAGAAGAGGTCTCGCCAAGTTGCCCAGGCGGATCTTAAACCCGCGGGCTCAGGCAATCCACTCACCTCAGTCTCCCAAAGGCGCGGGATTACAGGCTGAGCCACCGAGCCTGGCTCAGAAATACATTTTTAATACACCTGTCAATGTAAAACTATGCCCCAGTAGTAATGAAGTTAAAAAACAGAAAGCTGATTTTCCACTCTTCTCCCTAAGATACAATTATTTGTCTCAAAACTTGAAAATGATAAAAAAAAAAATAGAAAATAACTTGTAAATGTTAAATGTTATTGTGTTTTAAAACATAATTCCATCTTACTAAATAAAAAATGTTAAGGAGGAAATAAGAGTTTCAGTTAGAGGGAATTTGGAAAATAAGGAGAAAAATGCAAAAGCTATCTTCAAAGCCCTAAACTAATAAAATATATTTTTTTCGCGCCAACTAATAAAATATTAAAGGAGATAATGACATGTTGAATTAAGAATTCAACTGAGAAAGCTAGAAAGTGATATTCACTTTTAAAAATAAGCGTAATAAGAAATTAGCTGGACATGGTGCCTGTAGTTCCAGCTGCTTGGAAGGCTGAGGCAGAAGGATCTCTCCTGAGCCCAGCAAGTTGAGGCTGTGTTGGCCGTGTGCGTGCCACTGCACTCCAGCCTGGGTGACAGAGTGAGACTGTGATTCAAAAAAATAAAAATTAAGAGTAATGAAATTAAAAGAAAGGGTGAAGATTAGGCATTAGAATTAGAAAGATAGTGAAATTTGTAATTTGAAAAGATAAAAATGTAAATTTAGGAAAAGGATGTACAAAAACACATAAAGCAAATAGGAAGTATAAAAATCACAAGTATGAGAAATGATTTTAAAACTTTTTCAACAGCATAAATGTCTTGGCTTATTACTGTGAAAATCTCAGTAAAACTTGTGCCTTTCCAAAGAATAAAATGTACCAAAATGGCTTTAAAACAGAAAATTTGAGTTATGGGAATGTTTACCAAAAAAATGAAAGAAAAATTTTCCTTCCAACGATTACTTCCTTAGAGCGAGTTTCCAAGTCCAGATAGTTTTTTTTATATAAATGTTATATATGCATATATATTATGTGATCTTATATAAATGCTCCTCAACTTACGGGGTCACATCCTGATAAGCCCATTGTAAGTTGAAAGTAGAATGCATTGAAATGGATTTAATACAACTAATCTATGGAACATCATAGCCTAGCCTAGCCTACCTTAAACATGCTCAGAACACTTAGGGTAGCCTGCAGTTAAGCAAGATCATCTAAAAAACCTATTTTATAATAAAGTGATGAATATCTTGTGTAATTTATTGAATACTGTACTAAAAGTGAAAAACAATTGTATGGGTATTTGGAGTACTTTCTACTGAATGCTATTGCTTTTGCACCAGTTAAAGTTGAAAAATCCTAAGTGGGGACCACAATGTAAGTTGGGGATCATCTGTACTGCAAATTCAGAAAGTGAGAGTAAAAGAAAGAGAGTGCACACAAGATGCACCATTGACATCTCCATTCTTTCATCTTATCAAGGGCCCTGTTCTGTTTTATGGTATTTGGTTAGACCAGTGCTGTCCAATAGAATTATGATGAGAGTGATGGAAATTTTTTTCAGTTTTTAAATCGGTGCTGCGTACCATACAATTAACTCTCTTAACTCTTAAGGTGTATACAGTTCAGAAGTTTTTAATGTATTCACAAAGTTGTGAAACTATCACCACTATCTAAGGACATCTTATGTTGAACCACCCTTGCATTTCTGGGATAAATTCTACTTGTTGATGGAATATAATCCTTTTTACATGTTATCAGATTTGGCTGATATTTTGTTGGAATTTTGCATGTATATATTTGTAAGTCTGTCTTTTTCTTGTGCCTTTGTCTGGTTTTGGTATCAGAGTGTTAGTATGCTAGGGATGCCATAAAAAATACCACAGAATTTTATTTTCTCAAAGTTCTAGAGGCTAGAAGTCTAAAGATGGAAGTGTAGATAGGATTGGTTCTTTCTGAGACAGGAGAAAAAGACGGGTAGAGACAAGAGAAGAGATAAAGAATGGAAAAGAATTTTCCTGGTTTAATGTAAGTTTGATTCTGTAGTTCCCATCAGTATTTTAAAAAGGCACAACCCAGGCATATGTAGTAAAGCTCCTAAATTTAAAGTATAGAGAAAACTGCTTTGGAAGACGTATGTTCTCTGAATCTTATTTTTTCTCCTTTTATTTCTATTTTTTCCTTTTTTGAGATATTGTATTTCATTTTTCCAGACTGCTATTCTTTCTTTCAGTTCATTACTAACTTATAAATTAAAAACTCAATCATTTTTACTACCAGAAGGCTTTTAGTTTTGGAATGGAGTATCTGAAAGTGCTTTTTTTTTTCCCTGTTAAAATAATTATGTGTCCAGCAATTTGTGGTCCTTGAAACCTACCTGCATCAGGGGTGTGTGGTGTATTCACAATGAGTGCTAGAGTCCATCTTCTGTAGATAGCCATGTTCTTTCCTCCTCTCGGCTCTGTTCTCCATCCGCCCAAGGCAGAATGCTTTGGTCCCCTGAGCAGCAAACTGAGCACAAAGAACTACAGCAGTCTCAGATCCTATGGCCAGTTACTTGGAACCTGACAAGGTGTTGGTTTTTGAGGCTTCCGAAAGAGTTCCCATCCTTCATAGGTCCCAAGGGAAGCACCTACATGACAGGCGTGTGGGTACCAAGAGCAGAACCCACAGACCTCTTGAGCCTTTCTGTCCAGCCCCAGATTCTATGACCTAAATACCCAGGGGCTGCTTGCGGAGGAAAGAGGTACAGGATGAGTATTAACTTCCTATCAGTTTTTTTGTTTTGTTTTTCTTCAGCAGAATCTGTACACACCCCTCTCTCCCTTTCTTTGCTTTTCTTCTTTTTATTTTTTTGAGTCTGAGTCTCACTCTGTTGCCCATGCTAGAGTGCAGTGGCACGCTCACAGCTACTGCAGCGTCGACCTGCTAGGCTTAGGTGATCCTTCCACCTAAGCGTTCCTAATACCTGAAACCACAGGTGCCCACCACCATGCCTGGCTAATTTTTTTATTTATTGTAGAGACGAGATCTTGCCAAGTTGCTCAGGATAGTCTCAAACCTCTGGGCTCAGGCAGTCCTCGCCTTGGCCTCAAAGTGTTGGGATTACAGGATCCACTGCACCTGGCCTATACACACTCATTTCTTAGCTAGGCATGTATCTTATTTCCTACTATGGGGAGCAATTCCAATTAATCCAAATAATGGAATTTTTCCTCGGTTGAGATTAGATTTTTATCTTTAGGAACAGAAGTATAATAGTTATTCTTTTTATAAGTTTTTTGTTTTCCTTTGCTTTAGATATCTTAATTCTTGAGTCACCAGCACAATGCAGTCAGTATCAAAGGACATGTTGGGTAAAAATTTGTCCCTTATTAATTTCAATACAAATATTATAGATAAAGGATACCTAAAATATTATACTACTCTTTCTGCTTTTCTTTTTTTTTTTTTTTTTTTGAGTTGGAATCTCTTGTCACCCAGGCTGGAGTGTAGTGGCACGCTCATGGCTACTGCAGCCTTGACCTGCTGGGCTCAGGTGATCATTCCGCACCCGCCTTCCAAATTGCTGGAACTATAGACACACACCATTACACC
>CAUYQG010247470.1:0-24743 GCA_963574415.1 Tarsius wallacei | reverse complement strand
TTGAACTTTCATACTATGAAGACAGTTTCTTTCCTCAGATCTCGTGAACCAACCTCTTCTAGCTTCCAACTTCTGCAGTTTCCTCACATCTCTCAGTGTTCATAGAATTAAAAGAGAGTTAGGTCCTTGCTCTGGATTAGGCTTTATCTTAATGTTGTGACTGCTTTGATCTTCTATTCAGACTGTTAAGACTTTCTCCATATCAGCAATATGGCTGTTTTGCTTTCTTCTCATTTGGGTATTCACTAGAGTAGTACTTTTAATTTCCTTCAAGAACTTTTACTTTGCATTCACAACTTGACTAACTGGTAAAAAAGGCCTAGCTTTCAGCCTCTCTTGATTTTTGACATGCATTCTTCACTAGGCTTAATCATTTCTAGCTTTTGGTTGAAAATGGGAGTCACGTGACTCGAGTTTTCACTTGAACACTTAAAGGCCATTATAAGTTATTAATTAGCCTAATTTTAATATTGTTGTCTCTCAAGAAATAGATTAACCCCAAATAAAATGAGAAAGACAGGGCAATGGTCAATAGGTGTAGCAGTCATAACACACATTTATTAAGTTTCTCATCTTATATGGGCACAGTACATGTCCCAAGTAATAACACTAGCAACATCAAAGATCACTGTAACATACATATTAATAATGAAAATGTTTGAAATATTTTGAGAATTCCCAAAACAAACACAGAGACACAAAGTGAGCACATGCCGTTGGAATAATGGTGCCAAATAGACTTGCTTGATTCAGGGTACTCTGTGAAGCAAAATAAAGCAAAGTACAATAAAATGAGGTTTGCCCATATATTATGTGGGTCTATTTCTGGGCTTTCTATGCTTTTCCGTTGTTCTTTTGCCAACCCTAAACTGTACTGATGGCTAAACCTTTTATGGTAAATCCTGAAGTTGGATAGTGTTAGTTCTCTAACTTTGTTCTTCAATTTATGTGTGGACTTACTTTGGGTCTTTTGCTTTGCCATATAAACTTTAGAATCAGTTTGTCACCAGCTACAAAACAATTTGCTGGGATTTTGGTTGTATTGTATTAAATCTATATATCAAGTTTGGAAAACTGACATCTGGACAATATTGAGACTATCCTTCCATTTACTTAGTTCTTCTTTGATTTCCTTCCTCAGTTTTGCAGCTTACCTCATGTACGTCATATTTTATACATATTTTGTTAGATTTATGCCTAAGTATTTCATATTTTGGGGTGCTTATGTAAATGGTATTGTGCCTTTAAGTTCAAATTTTACTTGTTTATTTCTGGTATATAGGGAAAATGATGACTTTTATATAGTAATCTTGCATTCTGTAGCCTTGCTACAATTGCTATTAATTTCAGGAGGTCTTTTGCTGATTCTCTTGAATTTTCTTCATTAAAAAACGTATGCCATCTGTGAACAAAGAAAGTTTTATTTCTTCTTTCCCTGTGTACCTTTTACTTCCTTTTCTTGCCTTATTGAACCTGCCAGAACATCTTTGGGAACATCCTTGCCTTGTACCTCATCTTAGTGGGAAAGTTTCTCATTTCTCATCATTAATTATGATGCTCTGTGTAGATATTATTTATCAGCTTGAAAAAGTTCTTCTTCTTTCCTTGTTTACTGAGAGCTTTGATCATGAATGGTTGGTGAATTTTGTCAAATTCTTTTTCTGCAGCTATCAATATGATTATATGTTTTTTCTTTTTAGTCTGTAGATGTGAGGTGTTAAAGCAATTGTCTTTCCTAATGTTTAACTAGGCTTGAATACCTAAGATAAATTCCACTTGGTCATGGTGCTTAACGCTTCTCATAGATCGTTGGATTTGATTAGCTAATGTGATTTTTGTTGAGAATTTTTGTATCAATACTCATGAGAAATGTTGGGGTGTAGTTTTTTTAATGTCTCTGTCTGATTTTAATATCAAGGTGATGCTGGCCTCATAGAATGAGTTAAGAAGTATTCTCTCTACTTCTATCTTCTGGAATAGATTGCTGAGAATTGGTATAATTTATTTCTTAAATGTTTAATAGAGTTTACCAGTTAACTCATCTGACCTATTCACAGTATCTATTTCTTCCTAGGCGAGTTTCTGACTTTGAAAGAATTGGCTCATTTCATCTAGGTTATAAAATGTATAGTCATATATATATATATATATATATTTTTTTTTTTTTTTTTGAGTAGGTGTCTCACTCTGTTGCCCAGGCTGGAGTGCTGGAGTGCTGTGGCACACTCACGGACACCCCAGCGTAGACCTGTTGGGTCCGGTAACCCTTCCACTTCAGCCTTCCAAGTAGCCAGAATACAGGTGCGCCCTACCATGCCTGGCTAATTTTTTGATTTGCTGTAGAGACGAGGTCTCATCAAGTTGCTTGGGTTGGTCTTGAACCTACGGGCTCAGGCAATCCACTTGTCTCGGCGTCCCAATGTGCTGGGATTACAGGCTGAGCCATTGAACCTGACCTCATAATATTTTTTTATTGTCCTTTTAATATCTATGGAATCTGTAGCAATGGTCTCTCTTTTATTTCTCATATTAGTAAATTGTGTCTTCTCTCTTTTTTTGCTTCTGGCCTGTCTGGAAACATATTGATTTTATTGATCTTTTTCTTACATTGAACTTATTTTTCTCTTCTTTTCTAGATTTCTAAGATGTAAGCTGAGATTATTAATTTTGGATTTTACTTTCTTCTAATATGCTCATTCAGTGCTATAAATTTTCGTCTAGGTACTGCTTAGCTTTTGCTAAGTTGCACTTTCCTTATTATTCAGTTCAAAATATTTTAAAATTTATCTTGAGATTTCTTTTTTGATCCATATCTTATTTGTAAGTGTGTTGTTTTATCTTCAAGTATTTTGGAATATTCCAATTGTCTTTTTGTTATTGGTTTCTAGCTTAATTCTATTTTGATTTGCAAACAGACATTGTATGAGTTCTATTGTTAAAAATTTGTGAATATGTATATTGCAGAATATCATGTTTTGATGAATGTTCCATGTAGGCTTGAGAAGAATGTGTATTCTGTTGTTGTTGGGTGAAGTAGTCTATAAATGTCAATAATCCTGTTGATTGATGGTGCTGTTGAGTTCCCGTATGCCCTTATTGATTTTTTTGCCTGTTGAATCTGCCCATTTATGATAGTGAGGTATTGAAGTTTCCAACAATAATAGTGAATTCATCTATTTTTCTTTGCAGTTCTATCAGTTTCTAGCTCATATCTTTCGGTGTTCTGTTGTTAGGTGCATGCACATTAAGGATTATTATGTCTTTTTGGAGAATTGACCCCTTTATCATTAGGTAGTGCTCCTCTTTTTCTCTGACAAATTACCTCAGTTTGATGTTGGTTCTGTCTAAAATTACTATAGCTACTTTTGCTTTCTTTTGATTGATACTAGCCTGGTGTATTTTTTCCTATCCATTTGCTTTTAATCTATCTATCTTTATATTTAAAGTGAGTTTCTTATAGAAACATAGAGTTGGGTCTTTTTTTTTTCAATGTACTCTAACAACCTGTTTTTTAAATGATGTGTTTAGAATATTGATGTTCAGTGATTATTGATATTATATTTATTATCTATCACATTTTTTACTGGTTTCTATTTATTGCCCTTATTTTTTTCCATTTTTGTTGTCTAGTCTTTTTTTAATTTTCTTTTGTGGTTTTAATTAAATATTTTATGTAATCCTAGTTCTCATCTTCCTTAGCATATTCTTATTATGCATTCTTTTTAACGTGTGTGTGTGTGTGTGTGTGTGTGTGTGTGTGTGTGTGGTTGCACTACAGTCTACAGTATATGAGAGGGGACCCAGAAAAACCCTGGGATTTTTCTACAGAAATTATGTGTTTGTTCTTACATGTTTAAATTTCAGTCACCTTCAAAGTACTCTCTATTTGAGGCAATGCACCTACAAGATGCTTTTTCCACTGTTCAAAAACAGTTTTTGAACTCGTCAATTTTGGTGATTTTTAGTGCTTCTGCCATTTTTTGTTCCACCTCTTCTACACAGGCAAAAGTTTTCATTTTGAGGACTTTTTTCAACCTGGAAACAAAAAAAGACAAGTGGCTTGAGGTGAGGTCGGTTGAATAGGGAGGGTGGGGCACAAGGGTCATGCTATTTTTGATCAAAAAATGCTGAACACTCAGCATGGTGTGGGCAGGTGTGCTTGTAAATTAACCATTATGAAATGGTCCAATGTGATGCAAGAATCTAAAAAAAATCACTGAAGCCTAACACAGCCTCTCACAGTACTAGCAAGAACACTAATGCTGGGGTCCCCCTCATGCATTGACAACAAATCTAAATCCACTTTCAAATAACGCTATAACACGTCATAGGCAGCATGAACATTTTATAACAAAATAATCTTACTTCTTCCTTCCTATCTCTTGTATCATTGCTATTTTTCACATTTATAGGCATGTATAAGTCAGTATGTGTGAATTTACATTTATTTAGGCAAACATAAACATGTGGTCATTATTAGTGTGAACAGATTATTATCTGTCAGATCAATTAAGAATATTAAAAAATAAATGTTTCTATTTCACCTTCACTTATTCCTCCAGGTCTCGCTCTTTTTGTAGATCTGACTTTTTGTCTTATGTTACTTTCCTTATCTTTAAAGAAACTTCCAAGGAGGTCTACTAGCAACGCATTTCCTCATTTTTTTTTCATCTGAGAAAGTCTTAGCTTCTTCTTCACTGTTGAAGAATAATTTTACATGCTACAGAATTTGAATGCTGTAGCGTGTAATGGGTTATATGTTTTCCCCTCTTAATGCTTGAAATATTGACTCCGTTCTCTTATTTGCATGGTTTCTGAGTAGAAGTCGGATGCAATTCTTGTATTTTTTTTTTTTTTTGTAGGTAAGGTATTTTTTCCTTCTGGGTTCTTTCAAAATATTTTCTTTATATTTGATTTTTTTTATGGTTTGAAAATAATATGCCTGACATAGAGTTTTGTTTTTGTGTTTATTCTGCTTGGTTTTCTCTGAACTTCCTGGATATGCTGTTTGGTGTCTGATATTAATTTGGGGGAAATTCTTAGTCATTATTGATTCAAATATTTTTTTCTGTTCCTTTCTCTTTTTCTCCTTTTTTGTATTTCTGTTATGCATATGTTATACCTTTCATAGCTTTCTCACAGTTCTTATATATGCTGTCTTTTTTTTTTCCTGCCTCTGTTCTGTTTTGGAAGTTTTTATTTAGATTTCTTCAATCTCAGAGACTATTTTACTTGGCTATGTCCAGTCTATTCATGAGTCCCTCAACGACATTCTTTTTTCAGCTATATTGTTTTCCATCTCTAACATTTCTTTTTGGTTCTTTCTTAGAATTTTTATCTCTCTGCTTATACTGCCTATTTGTTCTTGCTTGCTCTCTACTTTATTCATTGGCACCCTTAGCATATTAATTATAGTTGTTTTAAATTTCTGGTCTGATAATTCCAATGTCCTTATCATGCCTGTTTCTAATACTTGCATCGTTTCTTTAAACTACGGTTTATTGCATTTTTGGTATGCTTTGTAATTTTTCCTTGATAGCTAAATTCATGTACAGTCAGCCTTCCATATTTGTGGTTTCATATCCACGAATTCAACCAACTGTGGATGGAAAATTTTTTTAAAAATTGTGTCTGTGATGAGTATACACAGATTTTTTTCTTTGTCATTGTTCCCTAAACAATGTAATAGCTATTTACACAGCAGTTATATTGCATTATGTATTCTAGGTAATCTAGCTATGATTTAAATATATACATAGGTTATATGCAAATATGACACCATTTTATATAAAGGACTTGGGCATTTGTGATGGATTTTGGTATCTGCAGGAAGTTCTGGAACCAATCATCCATGGATATGGAGGGATGGTTGTACCGAGTAAAAAGACTGTTTTAAATAGGCCTTTGATAATACAGTAGTGAGGTGCTGGCACTGATCGGACCTCAGTCTTTTACTGAGCCAGTGCGCCTGGATTGTGAACTTCACAATTGTTTCTCAGTTTTTGTCTACCATCCTTAGGTGGATAGCCAGGGTGGCCTGGAATATTTCCCTCCCCCTAAGGTCAGTTTTTCTCTAATAAAACCCTAAAACCCCTGCCAGAAGCATGAAGGCAGTTTTTCTCTTATATTCACTATGAAAATTTGGTTGAGCTCCCAAGGCAAAACTCTGAAAAGCATGGGGGCCTTCTAGGACTTGATCCCCCTGGAATTTCCAACTCTCAAACTTATCCACCCCTAGCCTCCAACAATGAGTCGATTGTAGTTCAGGTTATCCTACTTTAGCTGATTCCTGAGAAGGTTTCTGCACTGGTAAGTTATTCTCTGTATCCATCTGTCTCTCTCACAAATTTTCAAGGCAGTAGTTTGCCCTTTGAACTCATATCTCTGCTATATCTAAGGAGAGTTGTTTATTTTTCAGTTCCTTTAGCTTTTTACTTTACATATAAAGGTCTCTCCCACTCTATCTATGCTAATTATTCTCTCTCTGGTGTCTGTGCTAATTATTCATATATACATAGATAAAGAGAGAAAAAAAGAAAGAACATGAAAAAGCTGGAATTAATGAAGGCACATATTAATAAATGCCTAACAGAGTCTTGAAAATAGGCCAAAAATTTGAAGGTCTTTCAGTACTGCTTAATTTCCTGTTGACTCTAAATTTCTTCCTCCTTAGTTCTACGCTTCTAAATAAGCTATGGAGTGAAAACTTATTTCAGTGAAAGTAACTGTGCAAATTAAGCCAAAAGAAAAGACTTTTTAAAAGTCCTGCTATCTTCATTTATATTCTCATCTACTTTCTGATTTGCTGTAGATCTGCTGGATGATTTCTGATAGATTCAACCCGATGTTTTTGTTGTTTGGTTTTGGTCCAACTCAAATAGTATTTATTTCATGAACATTTGGAATGTCTCTCTTACACTGTAGATATTCATCCCACAACCTTGTCATGCACAGATATTTTCTGTTATGAGATTACGTTCTACAGAAAACCTGGTTGTTAAGAATTATTCTAACTGGGTGTAGTGGCTCACGCCTGTAATCCCAGCACCATGGGAGGCCAGGGCAAGAGGATTGCTTGAGTCCAAGAGTTTGAGAGTTTGAGACCATCCTGGGCAACATAACAAGACCTCCTCTTTACAAAAAAGTAAATAATTTAGTTGGATGTGGTGGCACGCACTTATAGTCCCAGTTACTTGGGAGGCAGAAGCAGATAGATTGCCTGAGCTGAGGAGGCCAAGGCTGCAGTGAACCATGATGGTGCCACTGCACTTCAGCCTGGGTGACAGAGACCCCAACACCCTCAAAAGAAAAATAATTATTCATAGATTTTAACAAAGCACAGGAAATAGCTATTTATTATGTTTTATTCCATTTCATTTTAAATAGTTTTGAAAAAGACCCATGGAAATTGTTTTTTGTAAAAACTATAAAATTGAAAGGCTGAGGTGGAAGAATTGCCTGAGTTCAGCAGGTCGAGGCTGGGGTGGCCGCGAGCGTGTCATTGCACTCCAACCTGGGTGACAGTGAGACTCTGACTTAAAAACAAAAACAAAAACACCCTAAGAAATTAATGAAAATTAAAATGTGGGTCAAATAATTAATGAATTCAAGTCGGCCAGTGCCAGCCAACCTCTATTCAAGGCTGCCCAGTACCAACCAATCTCTATTCAAAGGGACATAAGTCAACTATCCAGAAATAACCCCCCCAAAAGAGGTCTTGAGTAGTTTTAGCAGTTGCCAGAAAAGCTCTGCACACTAGCCTCTCCATTTTTTTCTTACGATAATTTTCCAGACATGTGCTGTCCACATATGTAGCCACAGTGTGGCTGTGATGTGAAATGTGGCTAGTTTGAGTTTAGATATGCTGGAGTGTAACAGTCGCACTGTTCTGAACACAGCCATAAAAAGTCAATGTAAAATATCTTATTAAAATTTTTATTGATTGCATGTTGAAATGAAAAAAGTTTGGAACTATTAGATTAAACAAAACACAGTCTCAGAATTAATTTCAACTGCTTCCTTTTAGTTTTTAAAACTGCCTAATAGAAAATTAAAAATTCAAACTTGGGTCACATTATGTTTTTACTAGATAGCACTGTTTCAGACTCACTTAAAAAAAATTTTTTTTTGAGTTGTAGTCTCACTCCATTGCCCAGGCTGGAGTGCAGTGGCATGCTCACGGCCATTCCAGCGTCGATCTGCTGGGTTCAGGGAATCCTTCCGCCTCAGCCTTCCAAGCAGCTGAACTACAGGTGCACACTACCACGCCCGGTTAATTTTTAAAAATCTTCCAGGAATTAGGATCATCAAAAAGGTGGTGTGTGTGTGTGTGTGTGTGTGTGTGTGTGTGTGTATGAAACTCCTGAGGTGAGGTGGAATGAATCGTAGAGAAAAGAGGGCTCAATTGTAGGTGGAAGGATGATGGACACTTATGGTTCTGCACTTACTTTGTGACCCCCTGGGAAGAGGTCTATGCAACTCTAAGTACCTGTTCTTTTGTAAAGCTGTCTTCTGTTATTCTAATTTGCAGATCCCCAGGTACTAAACCAAGAGGGTAGAAAAAGGTTTTCATCCTTGGCATTTTCTTATCAAAAAGTTAAAATATAGCCTAGCATGCTGAATATAGCTAATAATTAAGTGCTGTACATTTCAATATTGCTAAGAGTAAATTTCTAATGTTCTTATCACAAAATATTAAATGTTTGAAGCGGTAGATATGTTAATTAGCTGAATTTAATAATTACATGTTCAAAAATCATAACACCACTTTGTACCTCATAACTTTATACAAACATAATTTGTCAACGTACAATAAAAAAGTTAAAATTATACATTTATTTTTGCTTAAAAGAAAAAGATTCACTAGAGTTTGTAAAATACATATGGTTTGCACTTTTAGGTTTTTTTGTTCCTATAGACCAGCACAGAAGAGAACTCACTAATTGTTTAATGAAAGAATTAATTTAGCAAATTCAATTACACGACCTAAAATCTCTCAGGTTACTATAAAAATGAGTTGATGTTGTTTATAAAATTGTGTAGGTGTCAAATAAAGTAATTCTGGTAGATATTAATTAGTGAAAGAGTCTTGAGAGGAAACGCATGTTTTGTTTGTTTTTTTCCTAGAGGAAAAGAACGGGGACTTACAGGGTTGAAAGGAAGAAGTCATATATTTTTTATAGAAATAGTAGGCAATGAGTTCTGTTTGAAGATTTCAAGATTACCATTTAGAGCAGGAAGCTCTGATTTGAATTTTTGAGCCAAGAATTAGGGGAATGGCAGAGTATGACCTTAATTTCCATTTACCTTGAGATGGCCCTAATTTGGCTCATTCTTAGAACACCTTGAAATTCTCTAAGGCTCTGATGGACTTCAGATTCCTTATCAGAAAGACAGACCGTGCCTTTATTTCTTCGTTTTGTGGCGTGAGTAATATGGAAATATATTACTGGGAAACAGAACCTGGGAACTCATGAAAAAACATTAGGCCTGGGTGTCTCCTTCTATTCATACTAAAGTGTTATAGACATGCTGAGCTCTATTTTTGAGATCCTGGAAAAATGGCTTTTGTCCCTTTGTTTTTCTTTTCGTCCTCTCTTTGTGTCTATTTATGCCCCTGTGCCATGAAGGAGATGAGGCCTTGTACTCTCATAGATGATGTTAGGTCATGAAGAAGGAAGGGTCTGCCTTCTCCAGGCTGAGGTAACCCACTAACATTCCATGTACCCATCTATTTTCCTACAAATATACCACTCCTGCCCACATCCCTTGTTGTATTCATTTTTATCAGACTGCCCTTCTTTTCTTTCTCTTTTTAAAGAGAGAGTTGGTGTTTTTCTCTGGTGATGCACATAAGGTCAAAGTTGCAAAATCTTAAAACTAAAAAAGATATTATTTTGAGGACTTTAAGCTCAATGTAACTGTGGAGATGCTTGCCTTTAAAAAATTAATAAGGGAATAATAGGGACGAAAACTCAGGCAACAACTTAAGGTCAAAGTTTTGTTAGCATTGTGTTTTTAAAAGAATAATGAACTGTTGTTGGCTGAACTTCTTGAAACAGGTCCTTCTGGGACTTACCTCTTGACCCTTCCTCTGGGTTTTTAGGTTGGCATCTTTTTATACCATTGTTTAGTTATTTGAGAAATGGAAGTTGAGGAAAGAAAGGAGGTTGGATGCAAGATCTTGAGTATGTGTGATTGAGACTAAAATAGGAAAAGCAACTTCTATAAACAGACGTTTCATGCCAGCACCTCAAGCTTGATACAGAGATCTTTTTTGATCCCCCAACCAATTTATTCCTTTTTTAATTTAAGTGCAATAGAATTCACTCTTTTGGATGCACAGTTCTATGAATTTTGACAAATGCACAGAGCTGTGAAACTATCACCATGATCTAGATGTCTGGCTGCCCCTTGGTAATCAACTCCTTCCCTACTTTCAACCACTGGAAATAACTGATCTGTTCTCAGTGTCTACAGTTTTATCTTTTCCAAAATATCATGTAAATATAATAAAATATGCAGCATTTCAAATCTAGCTTCTTTCACTTAAGAGAATACATTTGAGATTCACTCATGGGTTGCATGCACCAATAGTTTATTCTTATTTTTTAATGAGTAGAATTCTATTGGGTTAAATACCCTTCTGTTTATCCATTCACCAGTTGAAGAACATTTAGGATTTTTTTCAGCTTTTGCAATAATGTCTAATCCTGCCATAAGCACTCACGTACTCATTTGTGTGAGTGTCAGTTTCCATTTCACTTGGGTAAATGTCTAGTAGTGAGATTACTAGATTTCTGTGACGGCTACAACTAATTACTACAAACTTAGTTGCCTAAAACAACACAAATTTATTCTCGTACAGTTCTGGAGGTCAGTCTAAACTGGATCAATAGGGCTGTGTTCCTTCCAGAAGCTCTGGTGGAGAATTCATTTTTTAAAAACCGATTCCAGCTTCTAGAAGTTGTCAACATTCTTTGATTAGTAACCCTACATAATTCTATCCTCTGCTTCCATGGTCACATTTGTGACTCTGACCCTCCTTCCTCCCTTTTATAAGGACAGTCCTGCCTGTGTAAAATATGTAAATCTGACCCTCTTGCCTCCTTTTGATAAAGACCCTTGTGATCACATTGGGCCCACGCAGGTAGTCCAAATCATCTCCTCATCTCAAGATGCTTAACTTAATCACACCTTCACATTCCCTTCAAAGTCTCTTTTGTTAGGCAAGGTAACATATTCATAGATTCTGGGGACTTGGATATGGACATTTTCCAGGAGTCATTATTCTGCCTGCTAAAATAGAATCTTACCACAAGTTTACATTTAACTTTATAAGAAGCTGCCAAGCTGATGTACTTTATTTAGAAAAAGCATGATCATGCTATAAAGTTTTGCTAATATTTCCAGATGTATTAATAATATAGAAAGCTTATTAATCAGAGTATGTTTCTGTATCAACTGGAAATTGTTTTGCTATATATCGGAAAACTCAACACAAATTGTCTTAAGGAAAAAGGGAAGTTATCAGCTTATGTAAATAAAAGATCTAAGACTGAAACTTTGCTTTTGTCACTTCTAAATTCAAGATATAAACTCTGTAATCACAGTTCAGTTTTTCTTTTTCTCTATAGAATTTGTGTCATTCACAGGCTCCACGTGTCAAGATGGAGATGGCAGCTCCAGATCTTATATTTTCTCAAGTACATGTCTTTGGGAACAAATTCCCAATTATGTCTCGGTATTTTCATCTAAGGTCTCATTGCATCTTACTATTGAGTCAAAAGCCATCCCTGAATCAATCACTGTGAATAGAGATTATGATGTGTTCTTTGGTCTTGGTCCCATGATCTGCTCTGGAAATGAGTGAAAAGTTCAAAGTGAAGATTGTGGATGAAAAGTGAGGTTAGGATGGGCTCCCAAAAGCAAACATAGGCTATTTCTAAAAGAGGCTATGTATGTTGGAGACACACGCTGCATATGTCTGCTCTAGTTTCCTAAACATTAAACAGAGTTTTATAATCAATTCTCCTTTAAGAAAGTTACTCTTTTGAGCATGTTTCTAGACTTTTACAAAATGGGGAAACTGAGACACCATGTTATATTCAATGATACTACCAGGGATTTCTTATAGGCTCAGAGGGATACAGGCAACCAGGGATATACTAAAACCAGCTTGCGTAGGCTCACACACTATAAGTATGATAACATTGCGTGATAATTTAAAATTAATTTACATAGTCACAGGAATAAAGTAAATATCACTTCAATGTGTGTGTGTGTGTGTGTGTGTGGTGTTTGTCCAAAAAAAAAAACAGAAAGAGAAACTATCCTTAGAGTGAGGATACCTTGTGTTGAACATCATTTTGAGCCTGTGACTTATGGTTTTTATGGTTTGTACTTTTATGTCCTATCTAAGGAAGTTTTTCATTTTTCAAAAACCATGTTTCCTATGTTTTCCTCTAAAAGCATCATAGCTCCTCAAATTAATTTTGTAGATGGAACGTGATGGGACCCAAAGTTCATTTTTTTTGCAATGCCCTAGTTGAGAATATCAGATATTATTCTCTGAACACCAAGACATTATCACCGAAAGCTGCTTATTCCCCATTCCTTTTTTCTCTTGTTCTCAATTCCCAGTACTAGTTTTGTTAAATTCATGAATCTTCAGACAGCACAAGAACAGAGGTCTTATGTTCAAAACCACCTGCGAGTCTGGCCTGACAACGAGTCTTGCTCTGTAGTCTGATGTACCACTAGCCACTCTGATGCTAGATCATTGATCTGGGCACACTTTCCCCCCATGAGGAGCATGTAGGAACTCCTGAAATACTAGCTGAACAAGAGTCATTCATTTTAACTTCAGCGGAATCTATGCAGATGTTTCCTTTTCAAAAAATACACCTTGTTCTCACTCCCACTGCACTGAAACCCTACCTCAATTCCTCAGACTGTCATCTCCGAGGCTAAATTCCACCCTTTCTCTTCATGGGATCAGCTGATGATGAAAGACGACTTTCTTCCCAAGAAGAATTTCAGTGTCTTGAGCCTCGTAACTTCTTATGCAATTTCATGTCAGTTCTCTCTTAGGGTGCTGCCCTCGAGAGCTGATGGATGTGAATGAGTTTTCTGCAGCCAAGGTGTTCACTACCAACTCTCTGCCTGCGCTACCACATTCCTTTTCACTTCAGAGGAAACAGTTTTCTTCTTTAGGTCTTAGGCATTCTAATGATTTTTTTTTTCTTGTAAAGCCTATTGAAGAAATTATTTTATGGTTAGAAGATGCACCCTTTTATTTAAAAAGCAAATCTACATTTCCTGGTTTGCAATCACACTTTTATGTGTTAGCGTTCTAGACAGGTCTGGAGAAACAGTTTGAACACAAGAGATCCCAAAGTCATAGACATTTGGCACCTGCAGGAGTAAGATAAGAGTAAACTCTTTGAGAAGATTTAGCTTTCATTTTACATACTTTCAGGGCCACATCCTGCAGTTTATTATGGAGGTTCAGTGAAAACATTAGAGGCTGGCACTAAGGGTTTTAAGACGTTTTCCAAGGAAGGTTAAAAACACCATTGCTAGCCGGGCTCTGTGGCTCAGCCTGTAATCCCTTGCTTGGGGAGGCTGAGGTGAGTGGATTGCCTGAGCCTGCAGGTTCGAGACCCACCTGGGCAACTTGGCGAGACCTAATCTCTACAATAAATCAAAAATTAGCCGAGCATGGTAGCGCACGCCTGTAGTTCCAGCTACTTGGAAGGCTGAGGCGGAAGGATCGCCTGAGCCCAGCGGGTCGAGGCTGCGGTGGCCCGGAGCGGCCACTGCATTCCAGTCTGGGTAAGAGTAAGACTCCAACTCAAACAACAACAACAACAACAGCAACAACAACAAACACCATTGCTTAGAGTAATTTAGTAATAAGATAGCTAACTATTTGTGTGAAATTGTTTAGATGCATTTAGTCTAAAGTTGAGCAAAGATCTATAGAAGAGAGAAATCATGGAATAGGACCTTCTAAATAGAGGTCAGAATTCTGACTTTAGTAGTTACTTTTGGTATGATCTTGTCAATTAGACTTAAACTTTTTGGGCTCCTGATTTTTTTTATTTATTAAATGGGCATATTGAAACTACTTCAAAGTGTTTTTATGAAAGAAATGAAAAGATATCCAAAATTCTTAGCAAGTTGCCTGGTATTCAAAAATATTACTTGTCCTTCTTCCTTAAAAAGGAGACAGAACTGTTAAGGGAAGAGTTTGGGAAAATTTCCAAATGGGGTTTATTATGATCTAGTAGAACTATGTCACACTCCTTTTCTTTTTGGGGAAACTCTGTTATGTTCCCTATCATGGAGAAAATAGCACGTGCTATGGAGCTCAGAGATGCTTGGACCACAGAGAAGTTCTACAGAGGACTAAGGTATGACAGGCTAAATGTAGATTATATTTGGCTTTGGATTTAAGAGGACAAATACTATGAAAAATTCTTTGAGTAGTCTGTCTTGTTGTGTCTAAAATTTTCTTTGTCATTGCAGTCAAAACAGGTCTGCTTTACAGAAAGGAAAAAACCCAGTGATTTGGAAGACCTGAAAAATGAGCCCTCAATTTTACATGGGAATCCCATTGATAACGGGCCTAACGGCCCTGCTAAATAAATTCAGTTACAAGGAGTAGACCATGCTATAAGGCATCTTATTTCACTTTAGAACAGCAGTAACTGTTAACAGAAGCCTTTTCTATTCAGTCAAACCCAACACCTTTATGCTATAATATTTATTTTTTTAAAAAACTTTTATTTTTTTTTACTTTTATTTATTTATTTATTTATTTTGAGTTGGAGTCTCACTTGGTCGCCCAGACTGGAGTGTAGTGGCCACTCCCGGCCACCGCAGCCTCGACCTGCTGGGCTCCGACGATCCTTCTGCCTCAGCCTTCCAAGTAGCTGGAACTACAGGCGCGCGCTGTCACACCCGGCTAATATAATATTTATTATTTCAATTCTGGTTAAAGCCAGTTTCAAATGTCTTGTATTTCTTCGATGACGTGCCAAGAGGAAATGTATAGGTTTGAGTCTTATGGTGATCCTTTTCATGCGCAAAGACTAACTGTTCATGACTTAAGTCTGTTGCTCCGAGTAACCATGTTGTACAGAAGTGCTTTGCAGTTGATGGCAGTATGAGCGTGGACTCAGAGGAGAGAGAAGTAGCACCAGGAGATTCACTCAGTACAAAGCCATCAACACTACAGAAAGACCAACCCAAATTCCAGGTTTCCCTGTTGGTAGCTTGGACACCTATTTCAAAGCACTGAAGGTTAAGTGACATTCCCCCATATCTCAGTAGAGGAAACTTTTTTCATTCGTTAATTATCTATTGAAGAAAACTATTGTTGCGTTTCTGAAGATCTCTTGTATTTTAACATTTAGATCTTTGACATTGATTGCTCTTTGAAACTTCAAACACCCTTGAAGGAAATGTGTTCGGATGAAATGCTGTCTGAAGGCAAGCCTGTTCAAAACTTGGCTGGGCTAGCAGTCACTCTTCAGATGATATTGATTTATTAATACACCATATCTGTTATCTGCCCCCTTGTAAGAAGTCCCAGAGAAAACAGGAGTTTTAAGGAATTGTTAGTAGCTTAGGTCAGTGATTAAGAACCCAAATAGTAAGAGTCGTCTTCCTGGGGAGGAATGACTTGTTGGCGGGTCAGTGAGAAGCAAATGTGTGAAGTATCAGGCTGAGACAGGACGCTGGATTTTGACCCATATGGGTTTTTTTTTTGTTTTTTCTCTTCATAAAATAGTGTTTCGAATGTAATAGAGTTGTATAATTGAGAGACCCTATAAGACAGGTTTGTTCAATCCCCTCCATTTTATAGGTAAGAAAACAGAAAGACATTTTTAACAGATAATGACTATTATATTCCAGGTATTGTGGCAGAAATTGAGGATATTGTGGACAACAAGGTAAGGCTAACTAGTTAAACCAATTAGAGAGCATAACTAGTTAGTGCAGACCAGAGCTAGATTAGCATTGAACTTGCTTTGTCTAGCAGTCGTGCCTTCACTCCTCACCAACTCTCAACACATTGAATTGCTTATCTCCCTTTGCGCTTCCACACTCTCACTTCCGGTGTTATGATGGTCCAAGAAGAATAGTGATTCTCAACACTGTCAGTCTTCTCTCCTCCCTCTCAAAGATACAGGTGATTTACACATGTGATTTTTCATACCATCTCAGGGCATGCGCAGATGTCCCTGGGTATCAGGGCAAGAAACTCTGTATCTGTGTAATATATGCTAGAACAACTTAACCACATAAAGAAAACATTATGGAAGTCCGCAAAATTTTTATTCTCAATAAGAATTTATCAGTTACTCAATGAATTTATTAAACAAAAAATTAATTGACAAATAATTATCTAGGCACTATGAGAAAATACAGAATTTTAAGATACATTCCTTAATTTACTTATGGGAAAATTGAGTTACAGAAATGTTAAGTTACAAGTACTCCCAGGCCTGTAGGTAGCGAGACTAGGGTTTGAATCCTGGGCTTTAAATTCTAATTCCAGTGTTCTTTTTCCTCCCCAGGGCAGCTATTATGAAATGACAGAAATAACTACAAGATTTAAACATTTTTCTAAAATACATTTTGAATTGATATTTAATAATTGTACATATTTATGGGATACAAAGTGATATTTTAATACATGTATACAATGTATAAGAATCAAATCAGAGTATATCCATCACTTCAATTAGCATATCCATCACCTCAAATATTTATCATTTCTTTGTATTGGGAGCATCCAAAATCCTCTCTTCTAGCTATTTGAAAAGATGCAGTGCATTATTGTTAAATATAGTCACCCTACAGTGCTATAGAACACTAGGATTCATTCTTCCTAGTGGTAATTTTGTATTTGTTTACTGACCTGTCCGTATCCTTCTTCCCTCTTACCCTTTCCAGCCTCTGGTAACCCTATTTTACTGTCTACTTCTGTGAGATCAACTTTTTTTAGCTTCCACATATGAGAGAGAACATGCAGTATTTATATTTCTATTCCTGGCTTATTTCACTTAACATAATGTCTTCCAGACTCATGCATCATGTTTCTATAAATGAAGAATTTCATTTTTTTACATGGCTGAGTAGTATTCCATTGAGTGTATGTACCACATTTTCTTTATTCATTCACCCTGGTTAGAGTGGCTATCAGAAAGACAAATAATAATAATAATAATAATAATAATAATAATAACAATAACAACAACAACTGTTGGCAAGGATGAAAAGAAAGGGGAATCCTTATACATTGTTGATGGGATTGTAAATTAGTGCAGACATTATGGAAAAAAGAGTTTGGAGGTTCCTCAAAAAGCTAAAATTAGAACTACCATATGATTCAGCAATCCTACTAATGGGTATATATCCAAAGGAAAGAGAATCAGTATGCCATAAAGATACACATACACACCCATGTTTATTGTTGCACTATTCACAATTGCCAAAATACGCAATTAAACTAAGTGTTCGTTAACAAGTGAATAAAAAAAAAGAACCCTTAAAACTTGTAACAGACCACAAGTATTTTATAAGTCTGGATGTGAGGGAGAACAGTAAGGGCTGGAGAACTCAGTGCAAACTTCCTGGATGAACAACCCATAAAAGATTGGGAAGATATGGTTAAATGGAATAGAATCAAAATGATTAATTTTAATTTCACCTAGATGTTTCTAGAAGGATGGAAACAGTTTGAAGTGTCAAAGAGCAAATTACTGGCAGAGTTAACTGCTGTTACTCTAAATCCAACTTTGCATATAGATATGTTTACTTAGAGAATCAATTTTTTTTCTATATACATCTGATATTTTAAGATGGAGAAAAGAAGAATGTGTCTGGGATTTGGTCACTTCATCACCCATTTATTTATTTGTTACTTAGAAATGAAAAGTAGGCCAAGTGCGGTGACTCAGTTTGTAATCCTGGCAATTTTGGGAGGATGAGGTGAGAGGATTGTCTGAGCCTGGGGGTTCGAGAACAACCTGGGTCACTTGGTGAGCCCTCGTCTCTACAATAAATCACAGAAACTAGCCAGGTGTAGTGGTGTGCATCTCAATAAATCACAAAAACTAGCCAGACGTGGTGTTGTGCGTCTGTAGTTCCAGCTACTTGGAAGGCTGAGGTGGAAGGATCACCTAAGCCCAGCAAGTAGAGGCTGTGGTGGCTGTGGTGGCTGTGAGCGTGTCACTGCACTCCAGCCTGGGTGACAAGAGTGAGACTCCAACTCAAAAAAAAAAAAAAGAAATGAAAAGTAAAAAATAAAAGACAATAATAAACAATACACAGTACTTACTTTTAAGATACTTAGATTCCAATTGGGGAATTATGACTTCAAATATACCTGGAAAATTCAATATTTAAAAATTCTCAATAATTTTTAGTCCTTTCTATACTTTTTCAGAATTCACTTGGTAAGTAGCATAAAAAAATTTAATCAATATTTTTACAGTGGCTCCTGTATTGTACCTATTAGGCTGCTAAAGCAAAATACCATGTACGAGGAGGCTTAAATGGTAGACATTTCTTTTATCACAGTTCTGGAGGCTGAAAGTACTAGATCAGGGATCTTGGTGAAAGCTTTCTTCCTAGGTTACCGAGTGAGAATTCTCGTGTTTCTTCTTCTTCTTATAAGGACACTAACCCTATCTCTACCATTGTTACCTCATCTAAAACTAGTTGCCACCTAAATGTTCCATCTCTAAATGCCATCACATTAGGGTTAGGGCTTCAACATATGGATTTTGGAGGGGCATAAACATTTTATAACAATATCCAAGTATGATTCATTAGAAACAGGCAAATATTGCTGTATCACTTTAATGAAGGCACTAAAACTTGGAGATACTATACAGAGCCACCTGGGCCTCCAGGAGAGTAGGACACAGAGCAGTAGAAATGGGACCAAGCTTGTTTGTTCAAGTAAAGGAAAAAACAAAACATAACAAAACAACAACAAAACACCCAGGTCCTGCCAGATCCCTACATGGAAAAACTTAAAATGAGATATTCCTGTCTTTTATTTTTTTGACTGAACAGCCAAGAAAACAGGCCATTCCTTTTCTCACTTTCCAAAGTGGGGTGTGAATCTGCTTGGCCTGAACTGCTAAAGAAGATGGTAAAAACCAGGTGAAGTTGTCTGCTTCCAGTAAGGATGAATGAACAGGGCTCAGTTTTACCCTCTCTCCAAAGCAATAGAGAAAAATGAAAAAAAATACACACACTATAGCTTTCAAGACATAAAACATCAATCGGAAAACCTGATCACTGAGAGACAAGAACAAGGAGGTGAGTGCTAGATCGCTCCAGCTTGCTACCTTGAGAGTTTCCTGTCGAGATAGAGTAAGGGGACCCCTTGAAAAGAAGAAACAGAGCTGTGGTTCCTGAGCTATCAAATCATTGAGAGGCCACAGTACAAAATGCTGGAGAGACGAGAGCTGCCCAAAGAGTGAAGACTACATATCTGCTAAGTCAGTCATCTAATTTTCTAGAGAAATAATAATCCCTCTGAGAATTGTTTCTTCCAAGAGACGAGAGCTGCCCAAAGAGTGAAGACTACATATCTGCTAAGTCAGTCATCTAAGTTTCTAGAGAAATAATAATCCCTCTGAGAATTGTTTCTTCCAAGATTGTTTTTTCCTTCAATGGAAGACGAATTTTAAAATTTCTGTGAATTTGAATAATCCTTTGGATGTTTGTTTATAAAAGACAAAAACGATCTAGGTAAAAGAAAGTTCATGATTAGGGAAGAGGAATGTTTCTCAGAGTTCAAGAGCAGAAATCACAGCTGAGTCTGATAAGAGGTTGAACCTAGGGAGTATCAGTCTTCAGGGACCAAGGCCTCCCAATCTCCCTTGGGCTGGTATCATATGGCCACTTCTCCACCCTTTCCAGATAGTTTGCTTCAATTTTTCCTTTCTCTACAGAATATGTCTTCCATTTCACTTACCCATGTCCCATCACGGCCACCCCCAAACTGTACCTGGAGTCTCTGGGTATCTGTGATTTCCAGACCAGGGCATTCAGCTAACCAACTATGGTTTCTACCCCAATCCAAGTTCCAAGTATGAAAACTTGACTGACATGATTTGAATCCGCTATTTCCCTCTGCTTCAATCAGCATCAGGTACAGAGAGGCCCAGTTCCTGTCCCAGTTGGTGAGATTGATGCACATGGGCAGGGAATTTGAATGCCATATTTGCTCTTGTTTTGCCATCTACTCTATTAACTATTGATGCTGTTTAGTTTACAACAAATTCAATGAGCATGCATTTTATGTGTTCATGACAAGCGATTGATAAATGTGAATCAGGACTTGGTCAGAGAGTGGGTTTGCTTCTTTACATTAACAGTCATTCTTTTGGCCAACCATAGTTAATTAATCTTAATCAATACTCTTTGGATGGTTCCTTAGAGTCAATTGTAAATTGTACTATGTGTTCCTTAGTATACACCTACATATCTCTCCTTTTCCTATAAGGCTTTAATAAATATTAATGACATTCTCCTAGTCTTAGTTCAATAATCCTGTGGGGAAAATGATGTTAGATCAACAAGTCTTCACATCAAAAAAATATGTGGAGCAAGAGAATGAACCCTGTCTTTAAAATCAGATCTCTCTCTCTCTCCCTACCATGTATTGACTAGGCTGATTGACCTTCTCCACATCCTCCTCCAGTCTACTTTCCTTTTTTAAAATTTTTATTTTATTTTAAAGATGTGGGGTACAAGTCAGGATTAGAGACATAATTGGTCTACGGACAGGCGAAGTTTGGGTCTTTCATTTGTTTTCATTCCACCTGGTTTGGCAGTCTACTTTTCAAGTAGATAAACCAGGAATTATAGTTCTTATTTCATAGTCTACTCATACACATTAGATGAGATTGTGTTTTTCAGGGTGCAATATTAAAGTGGGAAACTGAAGAAATTTAGTGTAGCTCTGCTGAGGGCTTCTCTACCTAATTCACTGGCGTTTGGTGGACCAAAATATTGAGATATGAGAAAAAGTGCTGAAGAAATTTCACCCCTTCCCACAACCACATGTCTCTAAGGACATGGAAGTTTCCTTCAGGGAAAGGGGGGGTCAAGTTTTATTTAATTTTAAGATCCTTCATATATTTAGCTTATCAAATTTTGTAGGCTTTTTAAAAGTCAAGAACAAAATGGTGTGTTTTAGGTAAAGAGAGACATCAGAAAAGTTTGAGAAAGAGGGTGCAGTTGGGAAGGATGGTGGTTGATATTTTGTGCCTAGAGTCTCCCAGGGCCTTGGCACAGCTGCTAAAAACACCAATACAAACAGAAGTCCCCAGATCTCTCCACCTTTTGGAGGCTTTTCCTTCTTGAAAGACTGGTAAAATAACCTCATGGCAAGATATTTTCATTGTCTACCCTAATTTAAGCTCTCACACCTTCAAGCTTGCGCCTATTCAAGATAACAAAGATCATTAGTTTAAATATTATGAAAACGACTGCCATTTAAAGCAAGCACTTGGGCTTGTAATGAGCTCCATTGCATTTAAGATCTTTCCTACAGAAATTTTATTGACCAGACAGACCAATTAAGTTTGTAAAATAGTGTCAAGAAGATCTGCCTTACAGGTCTTCTCTGTGAATAGCCCTTACAGGTCAGTTAAATTTGTTCTTCTGCAGGAGTGATTGCTGAATATGGGGAGAAGAAGAAATTTGTATACTGCACATATAGAACTTGCCTTTTCAAGCCTGGTGTTTTCCACACTGCTTGTAGTCAGAGCTGCTGTCAATGTAGCTCTTCGATAAAGCCATTTTCTTTGGACAGCCTCTTCTTTGCTAAAACTCCAATAATTGAACAGGGTGTTACTGGGCCGTCTTAGAAATCTGCTTGAGTCGTTTGGAATGGAAACACATTTCAGTACTGACTTCAATAGAAACACAAAGTTTCTGCATGAAAGGCTTCTACTTTTAGCTTGCCCAGGCATATAGGGACTCTGAGAGGGAAACCGACTTACTCTCAGACCAGGAAAGGTATTCAAAGAATATCTGTCAAAACAAAGGCACTATGTTTGGGTGTGTGAGGTCATCTGAGGTGGCCTTGTTTGACATCCTGGAGGTCGAATCCTTCACCTCTGCCCTTTTCTGCTGACTCCAGAGCTTGGGCATGTGAGGTGTTTGGGCCAAGGTCTTCTGCTTTTTCAAGAGGCAGCAAATGAATGAGGAAAGATGCCCGCAGGAGGTATGATGTTTTAAGACTCTCCAATGGCGGGTTTCAAAAGAAAACCCCACTTGAACTACTTTGTATTCGTTCAGATAAAGCATGATGTTGTATTATATAAAACCTGAAATTTCTGTGTAATCTTAGCACACAGAAATTTATTTCTTGAGCTTGTAAAGACTGCTGGGTGAGCGTGAGATGACTCCTTCAAGCAATCCTTCAGAAACCGAGGCTAATGAGGCTCTGACATCTTCAACGTGTTTTTTTCACCATTGCCCTGGGTGTTGACACCTCACTGACACATGGGGAAAGAGAACTAGTGAAGAGTCAGGGGAAAGTTTTTATTGCCGAGACTGAATGTAGAGAATATCACTTCCTCTCATCCTATGGGTCAGGACTCAGCCGCATGGCCACAACTAATCGTATTAGGGGGCTGGAAATGTAGTTTGGCTGTGTGCCTGAGGAAATGGCTTAGTGAACAGATGGTCAGTCTGCCAGATAGCTTAAACAAAATGGGATTTATGACAAGGGTAGAGGCTTTCACACAAAATCCTAGGTCTTCTGGAAGGGACTGCGCCTAGAAAATAGGCAAGCACTAACTTTCTCCCTCCTTCTCTTCCTCTTTTAATTTTGTGCCACAGCTTTATTACTTTATTTGCTACTTTATTCCTCTCTCTCTCTTCAGCCTCCCATCTTTTTAAGCTATCTTTTATCTGCAAAGTAAAATCTGGCTACTCCACAGCCCTGTTTTCACATTATGGTATTGACTACTTGCAGAGATGAACGGCTCTCTAAGTCTCAGTTCCAAATTTCTAGGCAAGAGAATCTGACTGGCCCAGCCTGCTTCCATTTCAATCAACAGACAAATAGTCAGGATCCCAGGATGCAAACCTGGCTTCTACATCTCCTCAACCCCAAACCACTGTGACCCTGAGGAAGGAGACAGTTTCAAGAAATGAATGGCTTTGAGCTGGGTCACAAAAGCTATCCAAATATTAAAATGCTGGGTTTTTGAAGTTATTCAGGACTTTTAGCCATGGACTGTGTGTCGCAACAAGGCAGGAGGTGAAGTTCTTTGGTTCATGCCTTGATATCTCCACTTCTGAATATTATCACCTATTCCTTTGCATTTTTCTACTTTGTGGTACACCACCATTTCTTACATCTTGGGACAGAGTTATTCCCATGTATGTAAAAATGAAACATGTCTAGTTTTTATTTAGGGTGTTTTTTTTAGTTTTCATAGTACTGGTTCCCTAAGATAAGGAAATCAATGACCTAAATACTAATTAATAAAGCATACACAAGAATGGGGAATCTAGGAAGGATTCTCAGAATGCCACTTATTCTGGAGTCTGTGATGTTCTATCATTATCAAGGGATGTTCTGTTTCAAGATTTATCTTATTTTTACGGTGTGGAGGCTGGGAGGAGAAATATATCCAGAAATAAATCTGTTTCACTTTGGTTTTCACTGTGGTCTTGTAAAATCCTTATTGTAGAATGGTGAGTCAAGATTTGACTTAGCAACTTACAGAACGTCTTTGAGCCTCATCTGTAAAATGGGGATAATAATGCATAACTTAGGGATGTTGAGAAGATTACATATAATAAGTATAAAAAGCTTCATAGGGCTTCTCAACAAGTTGACACAGAATCATCACATAACCCAGAAATTTCACTCCTGGGATAGATCCAAAACAATTGGAAGTATAATTTTTAAAAATTGTACATTAAAGTCTATGGTAATAGTACTCACAGTAGTTAAAACGTCCATCAATTGATAAATAGGTAAATAAAATAGAAAAGCTATACAATGGACTATTATTTAGCCTTGAAAAGAACGAAGTACTGATACCTGGTACAACATGGATGAATTTTGAGAACATGATAAGGAAACCAGAAGCAAAATGTCTCATATTAAATAATCCCATTTATATGGAATATCCAGAATAGGAAAATTCAGGGAGATACAAAGCAGGTTAATGGTTTCCAAGGACTAGGGGGAGGGGGAAAAAGGCAGTGGCCTTTTAATGGGTAAAGAGTTTCTTTTGGGGTGATGAAAAAGTTTTGGAACTAGATAGTAGTGATGATTATACAATATCATGAAATGTACTTAAGTTAGAGTACATCTTAAAATGGTCAAAATCATATCTTTTATGTTATGTATATTTTACTACAATAAAAAGAAATACCTATTCACTCCTTAAAATAAAAAAAAGGTTGGCCTGGCTTGGTGGCTCAGCCTGTAATTCCGCGCTTTGGGAGGCCGAGGTGAGTGAATTGCCTGAGCCTGCGGGTTCAAGACCCGCCTGGGCAACTTGGTGCGACCTCATCTATACAGCAAATCAAAAAATTAGCCGGGCGTGGTAGCGCGCGCCTGTAGTTCCAGCTACTCGGAAGGCTGAGGCGGAAGGATCGCCGGAGCCCAGCAGGTCGAGGCTGTGGTGGCTGGGAGCGGCCACTGCACTCCAGTCTGGGTGACAGAGTGAGACTCC
>CAUYQG010247469.1:0-39885 GCA_963574415.1 Tarsius wallacei | reverse complement strand
AAGGGCTCCTGTTTCCATCTCTAAAGAAGCTGAAGGCCAGAGAGGTTAGGAGACGTGCTTGGAATCAGTGAGAAGAGAGGACGAGATCTGAACCCAGGACTGCCGGACTCAGTGCCCCAGGGCATTAAATCAGGACGCTGGCGTGCACGGAGGAGGAGGGGGTGGGCCCACTCCTAGTCATCCTCAGCCCCCAACCTCAGCCACAAGAAGACACCATGTGTGTCTCCAAGTGGGGGTGAAGGATCCCATGCATTGAGATGTCCAGGAAATGAGAGCGAGATGCAGATTTCTGGGCCTCACCCCACCCCCACTGATCCTGACTCTGAGTGGCTGGCCTCTTCCCCAGGGAGAGAGTTAGTAAATGAACATGCAGGACCGCCCGGTCAACTTGAATTTCAGATGAACAATGAATAACTTTTGAGCATAAGTAGGTCCCAAATATTTCACAGGACTACATGAAGAGATGATTTATTGCGCCTCTGAAATTTGAATTGAATGTAGCTGGGAGTTATCTATGTACCCTGGCAACCTTCTTCCTAGGCCATGCAGTTTCTGAAGAACAAGAGCTCTCCCCAGACGCAGGCTCTTCAGGGGTCCCCAACTCTGTGCCAATCCTGGACAGAACTGGGCGGGTCCTTCTGGGGTCTCCTACTCTATGCCAATTCTGTCACAAGCCCGTGGTTCCGCCGAGGTTCCTGCTTGCAGTAGACCCAGCTGCACCAACCAGGGTCACTGCCAACTTGCATAGTGGGGAGACTGAGACCCAGAGAGAGAGTGCTGGTGTTGGTCCCTCCAAGAGAAGCTGGTGGAGGAGGCCCAGGGGCTGGCTGGACACCCGGGGTGGAGCCATGCCCCAGGCAGGCCTTCCTGGTAGACCAGGGCCATCTGGGCTCAGACTCAAACACCTGGCATCTCTTGAGCGGGAAATGGTCCACCCGGCCCCAGCGGGACCACTTCCCACCCGCAGTGGCCAGATGGCCAGAAAGGGCCGAGAGAAGTCAGGGGAGGAGGGTGAGAGGGGGGTTCAGGGGACGATGGTCGGGGCTGCAGGGGCTGGACCGTGTGCAGAGCCGGCCCAGATGTCTCTGCAGAGCCAGGCTCTGTGCTTGTTCTGGCCTGGGTACCGGCCTTTCCGGGAGGGAGGTCTCACAAGTACAGCACACTTGACAGCTTTTGGGCTGTTCCATCTCAGAGAACCCGAGGCTTAGACAGAATCTAATTACCATCTCCTCCGTGGTGCTATTGTGCATGAAATGTAATTGTTTGTGAAACTTGGCTCCTCTCCGACCAGAGGCAGAGAAGGGTCAGTGGCTCCACTTGGGCTTTGAGGGGGTGACCAGGGGCTTCCCTTGAGCCGGTTTGCCCCCTTCCCCCCCAGATCCAGCACCCTCCCTACCTCATGCAAAACACCCTCACGGGTGCTCAGGCATTGTGGGAGTTGGTGCTCCCACCCAGGGCCCGAGAGGCAGGAAGTACAGAGGCTGAATCCCTTGACTGGCCGGACGACCTGGGCAAGTCACAACTCTTTCTAGACCAGGGGCCCCCAACCTCCAGGCCATGGGCTGGTACCAGTCCGTGGCCTGTTAGGAACCAGGTGGCACAGCAGGAGGGGTACAGCAGGAGAATGGAACTCTGTCTTCCGTCAGATCAGCCACGACATTAGATTTTCATGGTGCGGGATCTGGGTTGCATGCTCCTTATGCTTGATGGTCCCTGCCTCACCACCCACCCTACATCCCAACCTTGGCCGTGGAAAAATTGTCTTCCAAAAAACTGCTCCCTGATGCCAAAAAGGTTGGGGACCACTGTTGTAGACCTTTACAGAGTCTGCAAAATGCAGCTGATCGTTGCTTCACTGCAGGCTTGTTTTAGGATCGCAGGAAGCCCAGTGGTCGTCACATCACAGGCACTCTCCAGGCCACGGTGCCTGTATGATTAATGTTCACTTTCTTTTAGTGTTGGTTTGGCATCATTTCCTTCACAAGAAACTCCATGAAGACAGGAGAATCTATCTATGTCTATAGGAGAAGAGAAACAGTTCTACTTAGTCTGCCACAGAAGCACCATCATTCAGCTTCTGCAACAACTCAGGTCTGAGCATCGTTTTCAGTAAATGCCCTCATGAGGGAATGAAAGTTCAGAGTCTGGGAAAAGCTGGAGCTTAAATTCAAAAGGCTGATGATGACCTTGATGGGGGATGAGGATGAGGGAGCGTGGGGTCTGCAAAGCACTTTCAAATATGTGACCTCCTGAAGGTGGGACTGTCATCCCTATTTTCAGGTAAGGAAACTGAGGGTCGGAAGGCAGGGATCAAAGTTCCACAGGCTGCTCTTTCAAAGACATCATTAAGAAACTAAAATACAACATGGTCGCCAGTTGCCGAGATGGTCCCCAAAGATGGCATATTGTCCTCTTCATTCCTCCCCTTGTGTGATCTCCTGCATGGAACACAGCTGGCCTGTGTAAACCTACATAGGTTTTAGTAGAAATGACCACGTGTGACTTCTGAGGCTGGGTATTGCTTGCTCCTGGCTTTCGCTTAGGGTGCTACTCAGGGGAATCCAGCAGCCATGTTTGAGGAAGTTCAAGCAGCACCATGGAAAGGCCCAACCAGAAAGAACCCAGAGCCTCTGCCAACAACCACACCACATGAACAAGCTGCCCTGCAGGTGGGTCCTCTGGATCTTGTCAGGCTCTCAGATGCCCACAGCCCTGGCTGGCTGGTACCTTGACTGCAGACTCACGAGAGACCCCAGCAAGGACCACCCGGCTGATCTGCTTCTGAATTCCTGGTCCACAGAAAGCAAGTACAATAATAAATGTGTATCACAGTAATTACCAAGTTTGGGAGCAATTTGTTATGCAGCCATGGAAAAATTAATACAACAACCCACAAATTGGGAGAAAATGATTGCCAGACACATATGGAATAACCCATATATCCAGGATATATGAGGAGCTCTCACAATGCAGTGATCAAAGAAACAAACAGCTCTAGAAAATGGGCAAAAGATTTGAACCAGCATTTCACAAAAGATTTATGAACAGACAATAAACACATGCTTAACATCGTTAGTCATTCAAGAAATCTAAATGAAAACCATATTGAGATACATCCACACACTGATTAGAATAGAAAAAAATCATTTAAATCTGACAATACAGAGTGCTGACGACGACATAGAGCAATAGAGCTTTCATTTATAACAGGTAAAAATGCAAAAGGATGCAGCCTCTTTGGAAAACAGTTTTAGTCATTTCTTATGAAGTTAAACGTACATTCATCCTATGACCTGACAATCCCACTTATAAGTACTTACCCAAGAGAAATAAAAATGTACGTTCACAAAAACTTGTGTGTAAACGTTGATAGCAGCCTTATTTGTAATAGTCAGTCTGGAAACAACTCAAATGTCTCTCAGCAAATTGTGGTATATCCTGACAATGGACGCCACTCATTATTTAAAATGAATGAACTGCTGACACACACACAGCATGGATGGGTATTAGATACTAAGTGAAAGAAGCCAGACTCAGAAGTCTAAGTTCTGGATGATTCCTTCACATGTCATGCTGGAAGAGGCAAAACTGTAAGGACAGAAAACAGATCGATGGTTGCTGGGGGCTGGGAGCTGATGCGTTTCAGGGAGAGCTTGCCTCTGAGAGGCAGCAGGAAACTTTGTGAAGTGACGTCATTGTTCTTTATCTTGTACCTTTGGTCACAAGATTGCATGTATTTGCCAAAAGTCATGGAACTGTACACCTGAAAGAGGTGAACTTTACTCCAGATAAATTATACCTCCATAAACTTGGCCTATAAAAATATCTCTTATTTGACCAGAATGCCAAGATCATGCAACGGGAAAAAGAATGGTCTCTTCAACAAATGGCACCAGACCAACTGGATATGCACGTGCAAAAGAATGAAACTGAAGCCTCTGCCTCATACCATATATGAAATTAACTCAAAATGGACCAGAGAGTTAAACATAAGCGCTAAAGCTATAAAACTCCTAGAAGAAAACATAGGGGCAAAGGATTTGGCAAAGGATTCTTAGATACAACACCCAAAACATGAGCAATAACAGGAGAAATTAGAATTCTTCGAAACTAAAAAAATTTGTGCTTCAAAAGACACCATCAAGAAATTGAAAAGACAACACACAGAATGGGAGAAAGTATTTGCAAATCGTGTGTCTGATAAAGGACTTGAATTCAGAATATATAAAGAATTCTTACAACTCAATAATAAAAAGACAGTCCAATTTAAAAATGAGCAAAGGATCTGAATAGACATTTCTCCAAGAAAGATATACAAATGGCTAATAAGCACACAAAAACACATGTTCACCATTGTTCAGGGAAATGCAAATCAAAACTGCAGTGAAACATCACATCATACCCACTAGGATAACTAGAATTAAAAAGTCTGTTAATAACAAGCATTCTCTCTCAGAGGACACAGATAAATTAGAGCCCTCATGCACGGCTGGTAGGAATTTAAAATGCTGCAGCTGCTTTGCAATACAATCTAGCAGTTCCGCAAATGATCAAACACAGAGTAACCGCATGACCCAGCAATTCCAGTCCTAGGTATATACCCAAGAGAAATAGGAACATATGTCCAAACAGAAACTTGTACATGAATGTTTATAGCATCATTATCCACAATAGCTGAGAACAACTCACATTTTCATCCACTGATGAATGGATAAACAAAATGTGGTATATCCGGACAATAGAATATTAATTATTTGGCCATAAAATGGAATAAAGTACTGATGCGTGCTACAACATGGATGAACTTAAAGAATACTATGCTAAGTGAAAGAAACCTACCAAAAAAGACAAAGATTGAATGATTCCGTGTATATTAAAGGAAAATCTATAGAGACAAAAAAATAGATTACTGGCTGTTTAGGGTTGGAGTTGGGTAGGAGGGTGGAGGTGTGATAACTAAATGTCAAGGGGTTTCTTTATGAGGTAATGGAAATATTTTTAAATGGTGGTGATAGTTGCATAAAATATATTAAAAATCATTGAGCTCTACACTTAAAATGGGTAAATTGTATGGTAGGTGAATTATACCTCAATGAAGCTGTTTTTTAAGAAGAAAGAAAGAAAAGACACCCAGGGCCCTGTTGGGCTGGAGATGAAATCACAGAGCAAATGTCCTAGGTAAGCTTGCTATACACGGTGGGCGCTCCTTAAGGAACCACACACCTTCCTGGCTAAAAAAAAAATCTACCTAACAATGATACTTTCAAGGTAACCTCTTTCTGTCTTATTTTCTTCTGTGAAACCTGTGCCCCAGAAACCAGAAATTGTATTTCAGGGGGTGAGTCTTGGCCCAGCCCTTGAACTCTGTAACAACCCACCGGTGTGGCCTCCAAAGAGAAAACCCCACCTTCCACACCCAGCAAGGCCCCGCCCATTGGGTGCTGGGTGTGGCACCAACCCTTGGTTCTGCCCTGCCTTCCCCAGACAGTTGTGTTGACTGCCGTCATCTCCCAGGAGGACAATTAGGTTATCAGATGGTTTTTTATCCTTGGCAAAGAAAAACCTGGATGCTTGTGACATGCTGGGGGCCCATCAACTCTTTGGGAGGAAAATTAAATCTTAATCACAACTCAGGTCTTAAAGCAGGGGTACCCCCAGGAGCAACATTGCCACCTGAAAACCCATTAGCAATACAGATTCTCAGGACTCACCCCAGTCCTGTTGGGTCAGAATCTCAGTGTTGGGGCCCCTCAGCAATATGTGTTTCTAGAAGCCATGCAGAGATTCTGATGCAACCTAAGAACCCCTGAACTAAAGGATGGATTCACTCTTCATTCATTCATTCAACAGGTGCTCAATGAGCACTCCAAGATATCCCTGGAATTGTTGGAGGCCTAAGGCAAAAGCAGTGGAAGACAAGACACAATGGGTTGAATGATGACCCCCCAAAAGACGTGTCCTCAGAAACCTGTGAGTATGATCTTACTTGGAGAAAGGGTTTTTGTAAATGTGATTAAGTTAGGGATGTTGAGATGAAATCATTCTGGACCCTAAGACCTATGGCAAATGTCCTTAAAAGAGTCAGAAAAGGGGAAAACACAGAGAAGATGGAGAGAGAGATTGGAGTGATGCAGCCACAAGCCCAGAACACCTGGAACCACTTGATGCTGGAAGAGGGAAAGAAGGGTCGTTCCCTGGAGCCTTCAGAGGAAGGACAGCCCTGCGGACACCTTGAGCTCAGCTTTTGCCCTCTGAGTCTCTGTGAGAGAATATAGTCATGCTGTTATGAGCCACCTTGTTTGTGGTAATTTGTTATGGCATCAATAGACACAAGACAAATAAGGATAATGGCCTTGTAAAGCATCTATTAGTGGGGGAGGTAGATGATAATAGATAGATAGATAAGCAGAGAGGTAGATAGCAGGATAGGTAGAGAGATAGATGGACAGAGCAATAAATAAATATATGGATGGATAGATGATAGATAGAGATAGATAGATAGATAGATAGATGATAGATTATGGATGGATAGATACATCGGCAGAGAGAGGTGGATAGAGAGATAGATAGGTAGAAAGATAGATGGATAGAGCAAGAATAAAGAGAGAGATATGAATGGAGAGATGATAGACAGATAGATAGATAGGCAGGCAAGCAGAGAGATAAAGACAGAAGGCTGGGCACAGTGGCTCACACTTGTAATCCCAACACTTTGGGCCAAGGCAGAAGGATTTCTTGAGCCCAAGAGTTTGAGACCAGCCTAGGCAATATAGCAAGTCCTCATCTCTACCAAAAAGATATTAAAAATTAGCCGAGCACGGTGGCACGCACCTGTAGTCCCAGCTATTTGGGGGGTCAAGGCTGTGGTGAGCCGTGACTGTGGGACTGCACTCCAGTCTGGGCAACAGAGTGAGACTTTGAGAAGGAGAGAGAGAGAGAGAGAGAGAGAGAGAATTGATAGGTAGATAATGGATGAATAGATAGATAGAGATGGATGGAAGAATAGATAATAGACAGAGAGAGATGAATAGAGTGATGAATGGATAGATAGATGATTGATAGATAACTAGAAAGATGAAAATAGATGTTATAGGTAAGATAGAGAGAGAGAGAGAGAGAGGGATGGATGATGGATGGATGCTTTGATGACAGATAGACAGATAGAGAAAGAGATGACTAGAGAGAGGTTTTTCCCTCCGGGCTCTTAGACTGAGGACCTCAGAGTCTCATTGGCTTTGGCTGGAGACAGCCCTGACTGTGTGGGCCTCTCTGGCAGTATCAGAAACACAAGAGCCAGAGTGAAACAGAAGTCACAGTGTTTTGTTACCAAGTCTTCAGACTGGCCTCTCATCCCTTTTGCCATCTCCTGTTGGCGTGGAAGTCAGTAGGTCCTAGTCACACTCACAGGAGGGGACACACAGGGTGTGAACACCTGGATGGCTGGGAGCCAGTTTTAGAAGCTGCCTACCAGCGGGTTTTGTAGGATGTGATAAGCTTTAGATGCTTCTGAGTAATTAATCACGATTGTAGCACAGCTGAGGGTAGCAGGTTATTAAAAGTTGAATGAATGGAGAGAGGGGCATACCTCATCAACAAAGGTACCTGCATAAGCAACGATTGTGTACCTCACCCTGAATTGTACCCCACATCTTTATAATTTAAAAAATGGTGCTGGAAAAGAAAAGTAGAATGAATGAATGGAAAGATGGGCTGACAGACAGCTGGATAGATGGTCTATTGTTTAAGGCTGGTTCCACCAAAATCACTTAAAAGACCCCTGCCCTGGCCCCCAAGGATAAGGCCTTTTCTATCACTCACCCGTGACAAGTCCTTCTCCCTCCCTCCCTTCCCGCCTGCATGGGTTGGGCTCCCGGGAAGATGAACTTAGAGGTGGTTTTCTGCCCAGCCAAATGGAAACCTGGGCTTCAATCCTGCGAGAGAAGCGTGTCAGCTGTGCACAGGAGGCCCGGGCTGCCTTGGAGAGCACTGACGGGTCGTGGGACTCCACCAGCCAAGCCGTCATCTCCAAGCCAGCGAGCTTGAATTATGGCAGAGGGATTCAGGGAAACTAGGAGGTCACCCACGAAGACATCTGAACCTGTGTGCTCCAGCTGCAGCCGTGCTTCCCGGCTGCGTGGTTTGCTTAATCCAACATTAGGGATTGCACATCACACTTTTTCTGGTCCCTGAGCGATCCTTGGCACCCTGTGGGCACTTTCTCCAATGGCGCTGGGTGTGTGTGGCCGTATGTGGCTCCAGCCAAGCCTTTCGCGGTCTGCACTCTGGTTTCTCCCAGGGTTTCATTCCGAGATACTGGCTGGAGGGAGAGTCGGGCAGCCAGAGGGCCCCACGCCTGTCAGTTACACACAAGTCAGGCCCGCAGAGATGGGTCCAAGAGCAGGAGGGCAGGACCACCAAGGCCATTGGCATGGAGAGGGTGAGGCAGAGGCTTCTCCAGATTATCCAGGCTACTGGAGGCCAAGACACTCAACCTCAAAAGAAGCCTCCCCCCGACAGAAGACTGTAAGCCATCATGGCTGATGACATCCAGAGGGTCCTCGGCTGGCAAGCCTCTGACTGGCAGCATTCCTGCAATTTTATGGGAACGGGCTGGGATAGGGAAGGCTGAGATCACTGGGAATAGCAGCCCCACCCGGCCAAGGCCAGAGGAGCTGTGGACGTGAATTATTATTCTGACATCGTGGCAGGCCCGTCTGCAATCCTTATGGTCTTTTGTTCCCAGCGGCCCCCAGCGCTGCAGACCCTGGGCTCTCCTCGGGCTGCCCCCCATTCATGGAGAGGGAGGGAGGCTGAGACAAAGGTCAGGTGGTTGCTGAGGGCAAAGAGTCTCTCTTGGCCTCACTGGCAGGATCCCCCCATCTCCACCTTCTCCTTTGATTCTTCCTCTTGCCAGAAACGCATGTTGAGACCCAGCAATGGCGAGGGTGTTGGCAGCCGGTGTGATGGAGGAGGATGCTAGTCAGAGGAAGGAGGCTGTCTGCATACTGTGGTAAAGCAAAGCTGCAGGAATGGAGTCCCAGAACTTCCAAGAGGAAGACGCTGCAGAGCTCTGTTTCTCAGCACCTGACTCACTTGTTTAGGTTGTTTGTCTATGGGGTGTGCCTTGGGTATGTCTCCTATGAGAGGTGTGGCTGCTACAACAGAGACCCCCAAATAACAGTGGCTTCAGCAACACAGAAGTCCATTTCTTCCTCCCGCAAAAGCCCATGTTCCCAGTCCCCAGCTGGTGTGTAGCCATCAGGTTCCTCCTACCTCATTCTCTGTTTCTTGGGTACACAGCTTCCAGCCCAGACACAGTATGGCTGCTCCAGTTCCTGCCATTGCATCTGCCTTCCCACCAGTGGGAAGGAATGCAAAGGCAAGGAGTGGGCTTGCCATTTCTGTTGGAGAGCGCGATTTGGAAATGGCCCACACCACTTCCATTCACACCACACTGGCCACGATCTATACATGACCACATCTGCAAGGGAGGCAAGGAAATGATCACATATCCAGATACATGCTGTTAATACAGAAGAGAAAGTGAGCAGTCGGTTCCACAGATGAATGTGATGGAGGCAGGGCGAGAATGGAAGCCTCCCACCCAAGTCTCTTGTGAGAACACCCTTGGGCTGTAGGAGGATGTCCCCTCCTTCCCTTGACATTCAAGACAGTCTGTAAAACCCGCTCCTCCACACAGACTTCCTACTCTGGTCTCTGGCTAACTGGCTAACCTCACTTCTCCCTCACTATTGCGTGGCCCGGGTGTTTCTGCAGCACCCTCTGCAGACTCTGTTTCCTGAGCCAGAGACCCCACTTATCCTTGAGTGAGTACCAAATCCTCACACCCTAGACCCACATCTACATCCCCAGGCAGTGAACACATGGGCCGCATGCTCTGGTCATTTGTAGAAGAAAGCACACTCTACCCTGCCGGTGTGAGGGCAGGGACCTCCTCTCATTCGCTGTTTTGTTCCAGAGCCCAGCACGGACCTGGCATGCAGAGGCACTCAGTAGGTGCTCATTAAATGCACAAGACCTTCTTGGATGAGGGTAGTAACAATAACCATCATTGCACCTGGTGTTGGCTGAGGACTTGTGTGAGCTAAGCCAGCATTCCACAACAGTCACCTAAAACAGGAAATGGCAAGCTCACTCTGCAAAGGGCCAGAGAGTAAATATTTTTGGCTCTGTGGGCCAGCAGGTCTCTGTCACAATGACTCAATTCTGCCATTGTAACCCAAAAGCCACCATAGGCAATGTGTGAATGAGCAGTCGTGGCAGTGTGCCTGGAAAACTTCATTTACAAAAGTAGTTTGCTAACCTCTTATCTAGAACCAGAAAGAATGTCCTGGGGTGGGGTGAAGACTTAAAGGCATCTTGCGGAACTAAGACGCAGGTACCTCGTCAACCAGGCACGGAAGAAGGTGCTGGGAGACCCCAGGTACGACCTGAAGTCGACTGACTCATTTGAGGGTGCAGGCCCGGCTCAGTCCTCCTGCGTCTGAGATCCATTTCCTCTCCCCTCCATGGGAGAGCTGTGCATGTACCATGCAATGCTGTTCCCCGGACATGACCACTTGGACCAGGAGTAGACGCCTGACCTGAGGTGGCATTTGGAGTTGGGACACAGCCTTTCTGATCCAGCTCAAACTGTGGATAGGAGTCGGGGAGCAGAGGGAGCTGTCTGCAGAGAAGGCAGAAATGGCCAGCAAGCGAGAGAAACAGAGCGATGGGTCCCAGGTGCCCTGAGACCTGCCGGGACCCCCGTTCTGCAGGCATGACACGCCTAGGGGAGCCCACAACCCCCATGTTCTCCTTTCTCCCATTAGGGGTTCCAGGCTTGCTTTCCTAAGGCTCCTTCTTACAGATGCACTCAGGACTCTACCCAGCCAAATGAAGAATGTAGAATACTTGAAATTTCCACTCACACACTCCTGGAAAAAACACATTAACCTTTAAGAAGGGAATGATGGCTTCATTTTCAAGTGGACATATAGATTAACCCTTGACGAGCACTTTCTGGGGAAGAATGATGGCCCATGGCATGGCCCCAGCAGATGCAAAAATTTGAATAAAAAAGAAAGCCTAGCAGAATCCCTGTACTCACCCTGAATCAAGGCAGGTGATTGTTGACTGGCAGCAACAACAACCAGACACTCCTTGGTCCTGCAAGACACTGAGTGTGTCTAGCAAGGAGACCGCCTGCATCAGGACAAAGTCAAGGCTGCCCTTGAAGCTGCTGTTGACCAGCGGGGCTGAGCCCAGCTGGGCTTGGTCGGCATGGCCCCTTTCTCTCCATTTCCATAGGGTTTCCTTCTAGCAGCCCACAAAAAGGGTCCTCCCTCCTCACAACCTCCCCCAGGAAGAGTTTTTCCACCAGCCTTCCCAGTGAAACCCATTCTCAAAACCTAGACTCCATGGTGTTGGAGAAAACTGCATAGTCTACACCTGGTGGAGGAATTTGCAAAGTGTATTAGCATAGTAAAGGCTTTGCGAAGTCCTATTAGAAAAAAACCTCCTTAACTTTGAAGACCATCATTTTCTAAATCATTCTGGTTGCATGACATTTGTAAAATGTCTTGGATAACGTCTCGGATGTCTGGCAGAATGGCTCACCCGTGGAACAAGCTGCAGAAAAGGCAGATCACAGAGCACACCTTCTCCAAGATCACCTGAGCTACAGAAAAAACCAGAGCTCGCTCTTCATCTCCCATTAGTCCATTCATCTATCACACAGTGTTCATTTCTTCATCCATCCATCATTCCTTTGTCCATCCATCGTTCATTCATCAACCTAGGTTCTCAAGGCCAAGCTCTGTGGAAGAGCAGAGGCAAATCTGAGTGCCTCTCTGCTTCTGCCAGGCTCCCCGGATGGTGAGGAAGATAAGCGATGCCCCTGGGGTACAGAATATAAAAGGTGCACGTTAGGCGCTGTAACTCATGCCTGTAATCTCAGCATTTTGGGAGGCCGAGGAGGGAGGATTGCTTGAGCTCAGGAGTTTAAGACCACCTTAGGCAGCATAACAAGATCCCATTCCTGTAACAAAAACAACAAAAAAATGAAAAGTTAGTCCTGCATGGTGGCCTGCAGTCCCAGCTACTCAGGAGACTGAAGCAGGAGGATCATTCCAGCCCAGAAGTCTGAGGTTCCAGTGAGCTATGACTGGGCCACTGCACCACTCCAGCCTGGGCAACAGAGCAAGACCCTGTCTCAAAACAACAATGAAAAAAGCAACTACATGTTGTTCCTGAACATCAAAGCATCAAAGGCCCAACTTTCAGAGATGTTTGTTGAAAATTATTATGGAGATGACAATTTTATAAGACAACCAAGAAGTGTCAACATTCAGGCTGTCAAGAAGCAGCTTGAAGGAGAAGGCTGGGAGGAGGGAGGGTTGGCTGCAGGAGGGATGAGACCTCTGCTGCGTCTCCCTCCCAAGCTCTGGCTGGGAGTGTGTCTGTGGCAGGCGCTGCCATGGGACTGGCACATACCTGCTGTCTTCACTCCACAAACATCTAGGAGGGGCTTCCCTCACTCGTTCCTGCTACATGTATGTATTGAAAGCTGACTGTGTCCCACTAGGGGCTGGTACATGAGCCTGTCACCACTGGGAGGGGTGGGGGATGTGGGCAAGACTAGGAAACTCTGTGGAGAGCCTGTGGTGCCCTGGGCATGGTGACGCCCTGTGCTGGGATGAGGATGTGTCCCCCACAGCGGTCACCACGGTGGCCGAGCACAGGTGCGTAGACAGGGGATGTGCCTTACCTGCTGGCACACGCTGAGGGCCACATGTCTGTCAGTCCTGACTGGCTCTTTCTCTTTCTCTCCACTGCAGTGGGGGCATCTCTGCCCCCTGTGACCTCGAGTCGCATCAACACTGCACCCCCTGAAAGCCCATGTATCGTAGCAGCCCTCTGTTCAGCAGCGCGATGGGCACTCTCGGGCTGCCTCGATGCTCAGGCTGCCTGGAACCTGCTGACTTCCTCAACTGGCATCTTTTTATAAAAAAGGAATTGCCCCTTCCTACCCCAGACTTGGGCCCTTGCAGCTGTTTCCTCCTGGTGTTACTGTGAGACACAACCGAGCTCCTCACGCCTCTCTCCAGGGAGATGCCATCAGGCTGAGGCAGCTGACCTCAGGATTTCAGGCCATTTTTCTTCCATCTGTGTGTCCACAAGAGACTTTGCCCACAGACTGGGCTCTGGGGCTGTGGCAAACCAGGAGGAGGAACCCCTGCCCCTCAGAGTCTACAATTCCCGCAGGGAAGGACCATTGGAGCCAGTCCCCCATCAGGACAAGCATGCACAGACCACAGTGCTCCAAGCTCCGTAGGCGCCCTGCAGTGTGGCAGCCCCTGAGGGTCTTTGGCCTCATTCCCCACCCTCCCAGGAATCTCATGGCATGTAAGGCCTGCACCCTGAAGTTCAGAGAGGTTACGTCACTTACCCGAAGCCCCACAGCTAGTAAATAGTAAAGTTAGGACTTGAACCTGGGTTGCCTGGTTCCAGCAGCACCTGGTCCCAACCACTTGGTACATGGCATCCAGCACTCCCAGGGAGGAGACACTTGTGTCCTGCCCACAGGCTGGGGGCAAAACAGGTAAGGAGATCTGAAAAAGAGGGCCACGTGTCAACAGAGACTCCAGAAGGCTGGAAGTGGGAGGTGGGTGGAGCCCCCAGACAGTCGAAGGGGGCTGAGGGGGCTGCAGTATCAGCAGCAAAGAACAATGCCAGGTGCCACCAAGATAGGGTGCTGCTGTGGAGGGCACACTCCCCGCCAAGCCTGTACTGCTGGGACCCTCACCCCAACCCCACGACCTTGATTTCCACATCTGTTACTCAGAGATCAAGGTAAAAGAAATCCCATGGGGTCACTTTTTACTGGTGAAAGTTACCATCTGTCATGAAGATCCACCAAAATGTTTTCTAAAATATTCTTCTTAAGGCACAGTCTTTGACCCAGCCCTTCTGCTCCCAATAATTGGTTCTAGAAATTGCTGAGGATCTTCTCAGAGGGAAATAAACAGGGATATTCACTGTGGCGGTGTTTACAATAATGAAAGACTGGAAACAACCTAAATGTCCCAAGGAAAATTGGTTAAGCAAATGATAATACGTTCGCACAGAGCAATACAGCACGGGCGGTAAACACGGTGGCATGGGAGACCCACAGTTATTGATGAGAAGCAGTGGCTGTGATCAATTGCTAAGGGACAGCAAGGTCACAAAGCTGCATGTTGAGAAGGACCTCATTTTCATTTCAGATAGATAAATAAGTAGTAGACAGATGATAAATGATGAGATACATGACAGTTATAGATAATAGGCAATTGATATATGATAGAGAGAGAGATGACAATAGACAGAGAGACCAATAGATAAGTGATAGTAGATGAGAGGGAGAGAGATGATAGACAAATAGATAGACAGATAGATGGATAGATAATGAAATAGATAGATGATGGATACATGATAGTTATGGATGATATATGACAGAGAGATGATAATAGATAGAGACCATAGATAGGTGATAGTAGATAGGTGGTAGACAGATGATAGATTAATAGATAGATGATGAAATAGGTGATTGATGGATACATGATAGAGATAGGTAATAGATGATTGATATATGATAGAGAGATAGGTAATTAGATGAATAGATAAGTGGATGAATGGATGGATAGATAGATGATAGGTGATGGATGATGAGATAAGTAGATGAATAATGGATGCATAATAGAGATAGATAATAGATGATTGATAGAGGATAGAGAGATAGATGATAGAGAGATGGATAGTAGATAGATGATGAATAGATAGCTCAGAAGATAGATGGTAGGTAGAGAGGTGATAGATAATGAGCTAGATGATTGATGAATATATGCTGGATAGAAATAATAGATGATTGATATACGATAGAAAGATGATAGATTGATAGATGATATATTAATAGATAACCAATAACTGAAGATAAATAGATAATGGATGGATAAATAGATGATAGATGAAGAATGGATAGATGATAGACGATAAATAGATGACTGATAGAAGATGATTGATAGAGGATGAATAGATGGACAATGTATGACTAGCGATAAACACAGATCCAACAAACATTTACTGAGCCCTACCCCACCCCAGGTGCTGTCCTGCATCTTGGGGATAGAGTCATGGGCAAAACAAAGTGTCCTGGAGCTGACATCCTGGGGGAGATTTTCTGGATGTTATTGATCTAAAGCAGGACAGCAGAGTCTCAAGAGTGCACGTTCTCACCACGCTGAACTTTTTTCTGGAGACATGGTGTGAGGTCTGGGATGGGCTCCCCACTCCATGGGTGAAAAAGAGTCCAACGTGGCAGTGCCATGGTTGCCATGGACAGGCGCTGCTGCAGGAGCCTCACAGGACTATTCCATCCCATGTATGTATGTTTAAAACTTTCTTAAGTTAACTTGGGGTGGGAGCCTCAGGAGTGAGACGGTCTCCAAGTGAGGCTCATGGGTGGGCCTCCACAGTGAGACTGTCTGGTTTTACAACTGCTCTACGACTTTGTGAGCTTCTGAGTGTTGGGCTCTTCCTGGCATCAGTTGTTCTTCTCTCGGGGTTGTGGTAGGGATATGGGAACCCTTGGTGAATGGTGGCCAGATTGTTGTGCCCATCTTGAGTGAAAGCCAGGAGCATAGGTGTGTTCTCCATGCAGGGAATAAAGGTGAGGGTTTGTTTACCAGCACCTTCAGATTGTCATGATGGCCAAGGACAATGTGGACGACACAATGACATAAACATGATGGTGAAGGAAAAGCTTTCACCCCAGACCCTCCATCCCTCCCACCAGCTGCACCTCACACACTCAGGACAGCTGACCAGGGAGGTCCAGAGAGGTCAGGTAACTCACCTGAGGTCACACAGCCTGGGGCAGCCCCCCACTATGAGCAGGGCTGACTCCATTCTGTACTTACAGCTATCCTGCTTACACTGCCTGGCACCAGGTGGCCCAATCATGGCTCCTCTGCAGGGGCTCCCCCCTCTGGGCCTTGAGCAGGCATGGTGCAAGGCCTACCTTCACAGCTCAGGGGCCAGGAGTGAGACACTTCACACAGCCCTGGGGACCCATGAAAGGCAAGTAGCCCCCAGAGCCCACCAACCTGGCCAGCTCTAGTGTCATTTCTCTGGGATGTTACAACCTGGCATGTGAGCTGCCTGGGCTACATTGAGAGGTGCCAGGCCTGTGTGGGTCACAAAAGGAAGAGACAAAGGAAGGCCAGCTTGGGGGATAGTGATGTGGGACAGCCATGGAGAAGAGTGGGTGGAGGGGGTGTCAGGCACACTGTGCTTGGCTCCCAGTCCCAGCATCCCGGCCGAGCCCCAAGATGTGGCACCCCAGGGTTAAACCCCCTCCCAGCGACCCCCCTACCCGCTCCCCTGCACTGGGGTATGAGGGAAATGCCAGCAGTAGTGATTGTAGGAGCTCTGCAGAGAAACCGTCCTCTTGAGTTTTTAAAAATTAAATCTATTTTTAATTTATACCCTGCCTGCTTCCAAAAAGGAATTAAGGAGGTTTACAATAAACAGCACATGAAGTGGAGAAACAGTTAACTAGGAAGGGAAAAATCAGGACTACCACGCAGAAGGCGGGGGGAAGGCTCCCAGACACCTAGGCATAGGGCAGTGGCCACAGGTGTGATGTCAGAGTGTGGCTCCCTGCATCCTGGCAGCTGAGGCAAAAAGGGAAACCATTGCAGTGGGACACACATGACTGATTCTCCAGTGACCTGAGGATACTCGCCCTGGCCATGACATCAGGCACCTGGCTGACCTCAGGGGAGGCAGGAGGGCATCTGGCTCTGGGGTCAGGTTGGCCACTCTTTCCCAAGCCACTCCACTCCTGGGTCCTTCCCGGGAACAGACTCCGCCCTCCAGGACCTGCTGGCAGGAACCTCTCCTCTTCACCATTGTACCACCTCCCAGTCCCAGGTTACCCCCGAGAGAGGACACTGTGCCCAGCACTCAGTCTCCAAGTTTATCACCCTCATTCACTCTCGGCAGTTTGGGTTGGATGCACCCCCCCAACCCTGGGCTCTAAAATGAGCACATGACCCAAGACAGTCCAAACAAAGCCAACCCTAGGACTTTCATGGAAACTTTTAGAAAAGAGATCTTCTCTGCCCAGAGGGTTGCTAAGTTGGGGGACATAAGCAAGGAACTGCTTCTGGTCATATTTGCCACTGTCAGGGAGAGACTGCCAAGAGTGAGGCTAACATAGAAAAAGCAGAACAGAGAGATAGCAAGGGGATCCAATCCCAATGACGTCCTTGAGCATCTGGATCCAGCCATTCCTGAAACCATCATTTCTGGTCTATTTTGGTTAAGGAGCTGATAGCATTTCTCTTTCTAGCCTACACCTATCTGAGTGTAAACAAAAGCAATCTGGCTAAGTCACACCTTCCACCCTCACAGCTTTGAGGTCCCTCCATCCCATGTTCTGCCATCAGGTAGAAATACAAATGTCTAGCAACAGATGAGCAGATAAACAGACATTGATAAACAAAATGGGATCCATCCACACAGTGGGATATTATCCAGCCATAAAAAGGAATGAAGTCCTGGCATGTGCTACAACATGGATGAACCTTGAAAACGTGGCACTAAGTGAAAAAAACCAGGCACGAAGGACCACACAGTGCATGGACCCATCGATAGGAAAGGCCCAGAATCAGGCAAACCCACAGGGTCACAGAGTAGCTGCATGGTTACCCGGACCTGGCAAGGCAAGGGTGGGAAATGGAGTGACAGCCTGATGGCACGGGGCTTCCCTTGGTGCAGATGGAAAATTCTGGAACTGGATGGCAGTGGTGGCAGCCTAGCTTCGTGAATGTACTCAATGCCAAGGATAGTATACTTTAAAAAGTTTGCAGTGATCATCTTTAATTGTGGTATTGTATCCCAATTAAAAAGTGACAAAGGTTAAACTAATACACATTCCCACCAACGGTGTGTGTGTTCCCCTTTACGCAAATTAGTTAAACCCCTATAGAAAACAGTATGGAGATTTCTCAAAGAACTGAAAGTAGAGCTGCCATTCGACCCAGCAATCCCACTCCTGGGTATCTAACCCCCAACACCCCCAAAATAGATCATTGTATTTTTAAAAATCTGCACTCATGTTTATTGCAGCACTGTTCACAATAGCAAAGTCATGGAACCAACCTAAGCATCCATCCATGGTAGACTGGAGAGAAAATGCAGTACACCTATCCCATGGAATACTATGCAGCCATGAAAAAGAATAAAATCCTGTCCTTTGCAGCAACCTGGGTGGAGCTGGAGCCATTATCCTAAGTGGACCAACTCAGAAGGCAAACACCACGTGTTGTCACTTACATGTGGGAGCTAAGTATGGGGTACCCATGGACATAAAGACGAGATCGTAGACACTGGGGACACTGAAATCGGGGAGGCAGAGAGAGGGGCAAGGGTTTAAAGACTACCTGTCGGGTGCAATGTTCACTATCTGAGGAACGGGGAGACCTGTAGCCTGGTCCCCAGCAGGACACAACATGCCCGTGTAGCAAACATGCACTTGTTCCTCCTGAATCTAAAAGTAAAAAATAATTTTTAAAAGAAGCAAAAAAGGACAGAATAAGAAGATTCAGGGTGCTCGGTGTGAAAAACAGAATGCAGGTGGCCTCTGGGTGGCCATGTGGGGGACCCACAGGATTCGCGAGTGGCGGAGTCCCACGTGCGATAGACCCTGTTCACAGGAAAACGATTCCTACACAGTCGACATGCAGAGTCCATGCATGATGACAGGGGCCGCTCCCGGGAGCCGGGAAAGCGTGGGTGACCTTTCACTTGGAATCTTTTCTCAAAATGTCCCAGGACAGGACGCCTCTCAAGACCTGCAAGAGCTTGTTCTGTTCTGTCTTCCCCTCCACCTCCTCCTCCTCCCCCTCCTCCTCCCTGCAAACCCCTCCTCTGCATCCCGGCATTTTCTGGTATCTTATAGGATTCTGTTTCCAGGGGCCTTTTCCACCGTCTCCGTTTTCTCTTACTTTAGGGGTTTTGTCCCTCGCTTCACTTATTTTGGTCCAGCCCCTGTCATCATGCATGGACTCTGCATGTCGACTGCGTAGGAATCGTTTTCCTGTGAACAGGAAGGGTGCTGCCAGGGCTGATTCTCCAAGGACGCCTGGGGCCAGCCCCTGGCAGCACCCTTCCTCATCCTCCTGGGGCATCAGTTTTGGTGACGCTTTCTGGGTAGAAGATTTCTGCTGGAGCTCCGAGGCTATGGACACCCACAGTCACTTGGGAAGCTTGTTAAAACTCTCAAATCCCAAATCCGACCCCAGATTTGCTGAGTCAGAAGCCCCAGCCTGGGGGTTCTTCCCCCAGGTGAGTTTGGGAAGCTGCCTGCAGCCACTGGGCAGTTGTGTCCCCTCCTGCTGCTACACCTTTCCTCTCCAAGCAAGACACTCTGCCCGCCCACCTGTAGCCATCCCGGGCCCCCTAACACCCCACCAGGGACCTGGGGCTCCAGTAACTCACACCTCGAATCAACTTTCCTGGCCCCTGGTCCCATGGAGGCACTTGAAAAATATGAATGCCCCACGTTTGGAAAACTTGTGAGCCAGACAAGGGGCACCTGCATGAAAGCCAGACCACACTCCTCAACGGGGGATCAATAACTTGTGGCTGGAAACGATTTGGGTCCAGGACACGTGCGTGACATTGGATCTGAGCCGCCAATTAGCCCGCAGCCCCGGCCCCCACAGAGGGCCTGTTTGCTGGAGGTGAAGGTCTGCGTACGGAGGCCATGAGTTTTTATATGCCACCCTGTGCCCTCACAGCCCCTTGGCTGGACCACTTAGCAGTCTGAATCAAGACATCTACATCCACAGCGAGCGCACTGCATTCACGCACCAGCCGCCTCCCCTCCCCTCACCATCTAAATCTAATTTATTGGCCCAGGGATGTAGGGAGCAGCCTCACATGTAGCTGGTGTGCAGTGGAGAATGTAATATGCAGTGTCCTGGAGTAATAAGGCTCTTTATAGAAGGCATTAAGCAGGGTCCGGCGTGAGCACCAGCCAAGCCCTGATTCACACCCACCTGGAACATATCTATACCACAGCCCTCAGAAGGCCCCGTGGGGACAGGAAGGGGCCTGTGCCTCTGCATTCTCACACTGGTTTCACATCTGTGTGGTTCATAAGGTCAGATGTGCTTAAGCTCCCTGAGGGCAGGAGTCCTGTTTTATGGGTACCTCTCTACCCCACCCAGGCACGATGAAAGGTGTCCAATAAACTCGCGTTGAATTAATCTGGATGGAATTGAAGTGAATAGTTACTCTGAACGTACTTGCTACAACTTTGAGGCTTAGCTACCTCTGTTGGCGAGGACCTGCCACCCTCCCGCTCTCAAAGGCCTGCTAATTGCGATGGCACCTCATTCCTGTGAGAAGTGCCATGGAAGCTGACCCAAAGCAAATTCTCAATTCCTTGGGGCCTCAGTTTCCATTTATGTGCGGTGGGACAGCAAGACCCCCTGGGCAAGAGGAAAGGCCACTAAGAGGACATTCATGGAACATTCCTAGAACTCACTGCCAGGTATTCATCTTTCCTGCCAAACACTCAGGCAGGGGCACTCATTCATTCATTTATTCATTCACTCAAAAAATATCAAATCTCCTTGATTCTTTTTGTATGTTTGCTTTTTGTTTTTAGAGACAGGGTTTTGACCTGTGTGCCCAGGCTGGAGTGCAGTGGTATGATTATAGCTCACAGCAGCCTCAAAGTCCTGGGCTCAAGTGATCCTCCCACCTCAGCCTCCCAACTAGCTGGGACTATAGGTGTGCACCACCATGCCTAGCTTATGTTTTATTTTGTAGAGATGGAGTCTCACTGTGTTGCCCAGGCTGGTCTCAAACTCCTGGTCTCAAATGATTTTCCCACCTTGGTCTCCCAAAGTGCTGGGATTACAGGCATGAGCCACCGCACTTGGCCTCCTTGATTCTAAGATGCACAGTTTTTTAACATGTTTATATATCTGAAACCAGGATGATATTTTTGATTTGATAACATGAAGCAAAGTCATAAACCAAGGCCCGTAGCCCAAATCCTGTCCATTGCCTGTGTTTGTAATAAAGTTTTATTGAAACATAATCTCTCCCGTTTGCCTGTGTGCGGTCTGTGGCAGCTTTGCATGACAACTGCAGAGTTAGGAGCTGCCTCAGAGGTGGTGTGGCCCGCAAAACCAGAAGTCTTGACAATCTGTCTTCCCCATTCCCTGATGTTTATTAAGAACCTGCAGTGGGGTCTGTCAGGATCATGGCTGGAACCAGGATGGGGGATTCCAGGACAGGCAGAGCTGGGTTTGAGCCCTGCTTCCACGCTGACTGGCTCTGTGTCCTCTGGCATCTACGCTCCAAGTCCAGCTTTCTGATATGTAAATGGGGATTTGAGAAGATGGCACAGGGGGAGGCACTCACTAGCGATGGTCCTCTCCTTTGGTATTTTTATTTTTCATTTTTTTGCATCGCGGTCCCACTTTGTCACCCAGGCTGGAGTGCAGTGGCACAATCTCGATGATTACAGCTCATAACAGCCTCCACCTGCTGGGCTCAGGGAATCTTCCACCTCAGCCTCCCAAGTAGCTGGGACTACAGGCAGGTGCCACCATGCCTGGCTAATTTTTTAATTTTTATTTTGTAGAGATGAGGTTTCATTTTGTTGCCCAGGCTGGTCTCGAACTCCTGAGCTTAAGCAATCCGCCTGCCTCAACCTCCCCAAGTGCTGGGATTACAGGCGTGAGGCACTGGCCCAGCCAGGCCTTGGGCTTGTGAGGGGCTGCAAGGGAAATCACTGATAAAATAAGCCTCCTGCTTTCAAGGTGAACTTTCCAACCCAGGGCCCAAGAGAGGAGGCAGCACAGGAAGAATGAAGAGGTGGACCCTGTGGAGAGGATCCAGTATCCTAACCCAGGGGACAGGGAGGTCAGGGAGGGCTTCTTGGAGGAGAGGAGGCCTACGTGCAAACCTGAGGATGCCTCGGGAAGTGCCAGTGTTCCAACTAAGAGCAGAACAGTGTCAGTCCCGGGTTTGAACCTCCACCCCAACGCTTCCTGACTGCACAACCAGAACCAAGTCCCTTAACCACTCTGCACTTCTGTTTCCTCCTTTATAAAATATGGGTGACGGCTGTGACAAGGACAGCTACCACCGCAACAAATAACAACAATACCTCCCTCCTGAAGGGCTGCAACAGCAGTTACTTAACGAAATCTATCCGTCATCTTCTATGTGGCTGGCTCTGGGGACACCGGAGGAAACAGACGAATGCCTGGGCTTTGGGAACAGGGGAAGGAGTAAATAATTGAGTAAAGAAACATAAGGTCATAAATTTGGATTCAATAGAGTGCAGCCATAGACGGTGGGGGATGTGGGATTGGAGCCCAGCAGGCTTAGCGTCGGCTCCGCCCCCAGCCCGCGCAGAGCCCTTGACTCCGCCTCCAGCCCCCACTCCTTACCTCCGCCCCCGCCCCAAGCCCTTTCAGGCCAGGAGTGTCCAGCAAGGCTCTTTAGGCTCCTTCATCGCATCGCGCCCACCGACTGGTGGTTCCAGACCAACAATCGGGGAGTGACATCAGCCCAATCTCATTTGCCCTGCCTGAATTTTTTTTTTTTTTTTTCAGAAATTGGACTCCACTGCTAAAATTTAAAATCAGGGCCAGGCTCGGTGGCTCAGCCTGTAATCCCAGCATTTTGGGAGGCCGCGCCGAGTGGATTGCCTGAGTCCACAGGTTCGAGACCCACCCGGGCAACTTGGCGAGACCTCGTCTCTACAATAAATAAAAAGTTATCTAGGTGTAGAAGCATGCACCTGTAGTTCCAGTTACTTGGAAGGCTGAGACAGAAGGATCACTTGAGCCCAGCAGGTCAAGGCTGCAGTGGCATGAGCATGTCACTGCACTCCAGCCTGGGCAACAGAGTGAGAATCCAACTCAAAAAACAAAATAAAATAAAAATAAAATCAGGAATGAGCTCATACACACCTCGATTTCCAGGTTCTATCAAAAAACGGGATGATCAGGCCATTCCAGACCACTTTCACTCTAGGCATGAGTAATGGGATTTGCTACACTCCCCGCCCTTCCCTTATCTCACACACCTGTCTAGCTTCCCTCATGCAGGACAGCTATGCGGCAGGTCTGTGCTGAGTAGGTCCCTTGCAGAACCACAGTCATGGTCCTCTTCCTTCTCTGAGCCCTAGGAGGTCACTCTGCATGGACCATTAACAGACACCCAGGCCCTCCAGCTTTAGAGGCGTCCTGCCAGCAGAAGCATCTGCAGGAGATGGGGGCATTTACTCTGCTGGCTTTCCTCTGGCCAGCTGGCACAGGCCCTTTGCTTAAGGCCGCAGCCCTTCCAAGTGCTCCTCTCAGAGAATTACCCTCCCTGGGCTCTGGTCATTGTTCCATCCTTCCTTTGTGGCCCTGGGGTGGGAACATCTCCCGTTGTGATCAGTCCCCTGACTGTACCAAGTCCCAATGCTTTTCCAAAGTCCTGCCCACACCTGGACACCTTCAATCGAATCTCCTCAAACGAAGCCACTCCTGCCTGGACTGATCCTGACTCGTGGTCCCCTGCAAGAGTCTCACATGAGGCTAGGAACATGCTCAGTGCCTGGTGCATGGGTGCTGCTACCGTTTCCTCCAGGCTTCTTCCTGAGACTGTGCGAGGAGCCAGTCACCTGTGGTCCCCTCCCAAACAACCACTCCCTATACCTCATCAGACTCAGGGCAAGGCCCCCAGAAAAGTCTACCACCCCAGAAACAGCACCATCTTCCTTCCTGATTCACCGGGCTGCTTTAAATGCATGTCTCATTCACTCTGAGAGAGCATAAATACGGCTAGTTTTAAATCATGTCAGGGACGCAGTACCCGCCCTCATTTCCAAGTCTCAGGGGGAATGACAGCATCAGGGGGTCAGCATGACCACAGAAAGCCACTGGTAGGTGCGGGCAGTCGTGGCCTATGTGGCACGCCCTGTGTTGAATGAAATGTGGAGCTGTCACAGAGGCGGTGGTCTGGTCACCTGCGGCATTCTCCTGCAACTCTGAGGACAGAGACTGAGAAAACAGCATCCTCTCCCACAGCACCACTGGTGCCATAGAGGACTTTGCTCCCAAGCAGGTGCTGAGGGTCCTCTCAGAGGCCAAGTGACCTTTAGTCAGGACAAGTGGTGATAAATGGAGAGTCTAGCACCAACTACATAGAGTACAGTGTTATCTCCATTTTACAGAAGGACTAACTGAGGCTCAGAGACGACAGGGTGCTCTTCCAGATCACAGAGCTGACTGGAGGGAGAGCAGAGGCTGAGATGCCCCAGCCTGCAACCACGGTCTATACTGGCCATAATGTCCCTGGCCCTGAGGACACCAGCCCAGAGCAGTCAGGCAGGGCCTCTGGGATTCAGAGATTTGCCTGGCCTGCGGATGCCGGCAGAGAGGCTAGACTGCTAGGCAGTGAGGTGTGAAGCTCTGCATCCATCCATGGGCCACAGGCCACCTGCAGATAGCACTTTCTGAGGCTCCTTGGACAGGCGTGGAGAACTGACAGGGTGGCGATGAGGCCAGGCTGGCTTGGAGATAGAGGAAACTGCAGAGCAGAACAGGAAAGGAAGCTGAGATGGGAGGACGCTGACCATTCAGGGTCCATGCACTCGCCCCAACATGGTCAGCAGCTGAGCACAGACTAGGACCAGCCCTGTGCTGGGTGCTGGGACGGGAGGTCTGCAGATGGAGGCCCTGCCCTCGAGAGCTTGCAGTCAAGCAAGGAGTACAGGCGGTAACAGCCTCAGGGCCCATCTGTGCCAGCGGGTCCGTGCAAGAGGTGTCGAGTGATGCCAGACCCAGGCGGTTCCAGCTCCTGAAGGAGAGGCCTAGTTGAAGATGTGCATCCAAGACAGCAAAAGTATTCTTGAGAAATAAAAAGAGAATTCCACTTCTGCATTTGCATCTTTTGATAGAACAACAGAAGCAGCATTCAAGGGAGCCCCACTCACAATACAGAGAAACATCGCTTCTGCACTGCTTCCTCTCCCGCAACCCTGTCATTCCCCGGCTCCCTTGAACTCTAGTCACTCAGGCTCCATCCCCAAAACTTGCTCTTGCCCCAACTCCTTGCAGCTTTTCCTTCGTCTTCTTTCCTTTCTCTCCTAGTTCTTTGACACGAAGGCTTGCAGCCTCTCACCAAGGAAAGGAAGGAGCCCCTTCTCTCCTCCTTGCCCCCACCTCCTTCAGCTCATGCTCTGAGCCTTGGCCTCCAGGAGGTGGCTCTGCCCCTCAGTTTACGTGGCCAGGTCTGGTGTGCACCTGGCACCTGGCACAATCTTTAATAGCTCCCTGCCCCACCCCTAAGAGTGTCCCAGTTTGGACAATAAGTTACATAGGCTCTCTGGCAATCTATCACCCCCTGGTGAGGCTTGCCAATTCCCCAACCCCTCTCCATGTATGTCCCCTGATGTCACTCTCTTTCAAGGCAGTATATACCCTTTTTCCCTCATGGAGCTTCTTACTCGAAGTTTACTGTTTTGTTTTTTTTTAGAGTAAGGAATCTGTTTTGTTTTGCACTTGCACTAGGACCTACACAGTGCTTGGGAACTCATAACCACTAAGTGCATATGTGGTGGTTGGCTGTAGGATGGATGGATGGAGAGAGGGATGAATGGGTGGACAGAGGGAAAGATAGATGGTGGGATGGATGGATGGATGCATGGTGGGGGCGAGGGAGTAAGAGAGGGAATGAGGGGTGGAAGGATAGATGATGAGATGGAGGTGAATGACTAGATGAGTGGATGGATGGAAGAATAGTGGAAAGAAGGGAAGAATAGATGGGGAAGTGGGTGGATGGATGATGGATAAATGAATGGATGGGTGGATGGATGGATGCTTGAAGGGTAGATGGATGGGTGGATAGGTGGATGGATGGAAGGATAGATGAATGGATGGATGGATGGATGGGTGGATGATGGAATGGGTGGGTGGATAGATGGATGGATGGATGGATGGATGGATAGGTGGTACAATGGAATTATGGCAAGAGGAGTGAAGGTAGGGAAAGAATAATGGGTGGGTTTTAGGGAAGCCAGTTAGGAAGATATTGCAGTAATCCAAGTAAGAGAAAGTAGTGACTTGGGAGGAGCTGAAGATGGAGATGAGTGAATGATTTGAGAACTCTTTTGGAGACAGACTCAAATGGAGTTGGACATTCTTGGTCAAGAAGACAGATGAACTTGGGTTTTCTGTTTGGATCCCTGGCCTGAGACTTCACTGCCCAAGAACCTTACTTAAGAGGCAAAATTCTTGTTTCTTGATATAGCAGCTTATTGTCATGAAAACTGTTTCAGAGCAAGAACAGGAGAGGGTGACCCACACCAGGTTCAGGAAGGAGGACCTCCAAGCCAGCCTCCATATCTGCTTCCACTGGCCTTGTGGGCATGTTTCAGTCACTCTTCCTGAAAGATGAAGAGCCCTTGATGGTTAACAAAGATTCCTTAAAACCATCTAAAGGTGGGAAACCAGGACATATCATAAAAGATGAAATGGAAAATCTGAGATAGACAAAAGAGGGCTAACGTTCATCAGCAGGGAGTGCAAGCACACACAATTTTACATAACTGGGGAACTAGGTGTGTTGCCCTTCATGAGACATGTGAGTGATCTCTCTGAGCCTGAGTTTCCTTACAGAGATCTTCATCGTATCTGGCTCCCAGACTGGCTGAAAGGTAATATGAGAACATGGTCATATAAGGCTCCCAGCAGTACCTCCCCCACCCAAGCAGAAAGCAATCCTTGGACTACACCATGATCGTGATTTGTGTCAAGGCTTTAAATATGTGAACTGGATGGGTAGATGGATGGACGGAAGGATGATTGGTTGGATGGATAGATGATGAGATGGATGGATGGATAGATGATTTAAAAAGTGGGTGGATGGATGACTAGATGGAGGATGGATGACTGGATGGATGACTCAATGGATGGATGGATGGATGGATGGATGGATGGATAGATGGATAGATGGTGAGATGGATAGATGAATGATTGAAAGAGTGGATGAGTGGATAGGTGGGTGGATAGATGGATGGACGGATGGATGGATGGATGAATAGATGGTGAGATGAATGGATGGATGATTGATAGAGTGGATGAGTGGATGGGTGAGTGAGTGAGTGGGTGGGTATGAGTGAATGAACAGATGGATGGTGAGATGGATGATTGAAAGAGTGGATGAGTGGGTGGGATAGATTAATGGATGGATAGTTGAATGGCTGAATGGATGACTGGATGGATGAATGGTGAGATGGGTGGATGGATGATTGAAAGAGTGGATGAGTGGATGGGTAGGTGAGAGGGATGGATGGATGGATAGATGGAAGAGTGGATGGATGATGGATGAATGGACGGATGGATGGCCTCCATACTGGTCTTTCTTCAGTTTGCTGATGAGGAAACTCATGCTTGGAGCACCTAAGCCTCCCGCCTGGCTCCTGCCACCAGTGGAAGTGCATGCTGTAGGTCCCATGTAGTCTGGTCAGGTTGCTGGGTGCTGCCTTGAAAGAATCTCCCAAGGTTTACTTTCTGGGTTGACCCAGGACTGGAATCAATATACTTTTCCTGTGAAGGCCCAGTAGTACATGTCTTCAGCTCTGTAGGCCGTGCAGTCTCTTGCAACTACTGAACCCCGCTGTTGTCGCACAGAAGCAGCCATCAACAAGACATCAACAAATGGATGTATCTGTGTTCCCATAAAACTATACAAAAACAGGCTTGGGCTGGCCTCTGATCTAGGATAGAGAATGAAAATTTTTTAGATGTACATGCTATCTCAAATATCAGTTGGATTTGCACACGTCAAAGGGTCAGAAGTGGGCACTTAAAGTCGCCTTGTCCTAGTGTTTTCTGTGAAAAGATGTGTAAGGAATCTTTCTCTGACATGTCTCTGTGGGAAGAGACTGAGGTAGGCTTTTTGGCTTTGTTTTCAGAGAAACGGTCTCACTCTGTCTCCCAGGCTGGAGTGCAGTGGCACAATCATAGCTCATCACAGCCTTGAACTCCTGGGCTCAAGGGATCCTCCCACCTAAGCCTCCTGAGTAGCTGGGACTACAGGTATGTGCCACCATGCCCAACTAATTTTTTATTTTTTTATTTCCTGTAGAGACAAGGTCTCACTATGTTGCACAGACTGGTCTCAAACCCCTGGCCTTAAGTGATCTTCCCACCTCAGCCTCTCAAAGCCTGGGGATTACAGGCATGAGCCATCATGCCCAACTGAGGTGGGTTTTCTGATTGAATATTAAGCCCTCCAAATTGCTATGTCCATGGAGAAATTGTCTTCCTTCCTTCTTTCAGCATCTTTTAGGAAAAACAAACCATTCTTGCTGTGTTGGTGAGGAAAGGCAGCAGGGCAGTGGACTGAGAGAGACGGGTTCTCTCCCAGAATCACTCAGAGGTCACCATCTTGGAACCACATTCTCCTGTGAATACATGAATTATGTGAATAAATGTGATTTTCAGTGGAAAGAAAGTTCAAATGTGTTCTTTAAAGGAGCATGTTGCTTCTGGACACCAATACTGTAGCTTCTTAGAAATATTTTCCAGAAAGTGGGGCTGGAGGATGGTGAGGTCATGACTAAACCTTAAGGTCTTCTATTGCCTTTCCATTGAGCTGGTGGCTTCCAAAGTCCTCATGGGTAAGTAGCAGGAAGGAATGGGGTGAGGGAGGGGAGAGAAAACTGATTCTTTTTTTTTTTTTTTGGAACTGCCTGCACATTTATAACAGAATTGTAACTGTATAATGTTATGGTATCATTTAACTGACATGTCTACTTTGGAATGTTTATAACTACCGTAAATCAAGAGGCCGCCAAGCCAGGGCAGCGGCCACACGTAGACATTCCAAGGAAAACGTATAAAATAAATAAAACAATCACACAGGATCAACATTCCATTCCCAGCTAGAGAACGGAAAATATAGCTGCCCAAGCACAAACGCAAGTGCCCAAAATGAGTTTGCCGGCAGCCGAGGCAGCCGGGGCCCACTCCCCAGCTTTCAGTAAGGACGTCAAGTGAGAAAAAGGTTACTAAGGCAGCAGAAACAAAGTGCTGACCCCAAAAAGCAGCCTTAGTCCCGCCACCTGGGTCTGCAGGTCCTGTGGACAGTGCTGTTCTTCCAAGCCAATCTCTCATCTGTGATTTTCTGTTTGTGTTGGGCGGGGTGGGGAGGTAGTAACCACAGTTTTTGTTACTTCCATATTTATGACTTCTGTCCACTGGACATTATCTAAAGAAAAATAAAGATTTGCTATCCCTGAGGCATAAAATTCACAAACTGATTTCTGACCTTAGCAATTGTTTTGGGGCTGAAACTACTTTTATGTCTTGACCAGTGGCTTGTAAAATACACATCAAAATGAATTCTGGCTAGATAAACATCTAGTCATTAAAACCATGCGGGCCTGTGGTTTGAAGTCAGTCACTGTATCATTCTTAGGACACCTGGTGCTTGTCTTTATTCCAAACTCTGGGTGCGTGACAGCAGGGGTCCAGCAATGAATCCTAAAACGGTAGAGTTTTTTTTTAAGTGTTTGCAAAATTCTTTTGAGCCATCTTTCTTGTCTTAGGGCCTTTAGATAGAATGTATATGCTTGGGTAATAAAAATGAACAAAAGTTAAAAATTAATAAGCACCAGGGATTAATCACATCTCGGAGGACTTTCAGGCAGTTTTTCTCTCTCCCAGGAGATGGTCTTTGCTTTCTGACAGCTTGGAAGAAAATGCTTGAGTCGCTTCCCCCAAAATGTTAAAAAGACGGTTTTGAGGAATTTTTCAGACTTTTGTCTTTTTGTGTTTAGTGTTTCTTTGTTCATCAAATCAGGAAAAAGGACAGAGTTTCCAGAGCTTGGATTTGAGGGTAGGGGACAAATGAATTTTTTTCCACCTCTGATGGTCTGAAAAGGATCTTGAAAGTCAAAATAAACACACAGAAGAGATAATTTCCAAAGAGGGTAGTGACAATCATGGGGACTGGGTATACGAGGGCCACTTCAGCCACTTGGTGAGTGGAGCTTCTTTTTCTGTAGACTTGGATTTCAGAAGAAAAAGAATCATCTTCAAGCTCATGGTCTAGAGTTCATATTTTTAGCCCAGGAGAGAAACGCAAAGGACACATCAGATATTTGATCAAGACTAGCTTCTTCTTGGGTGCTTTTCAAATCAAGCTGGTTGTGAGCATGTTTTTTCCAGGCTTTAGTTGGTTTGGGTTTGAAATGTCTGTTTCTTTGGACTATCCGGGGCTGGAGGGCAGGGGTCTGATTGATAACCTCACCCTGGGGGCTCCTCCTCAAAAAAAGATTCAACAATTCAACTCAAGGAACACAACAGACAGGCATTCTCCCCTCCCAGCCCTTTCCCGAATGCCTTGCTGTCTGCCCGTGAATGGGAAAGAAATTGTGCCTGATTAGTATTCCATTTCTAAACAGAACAGACAGGGTCTTGGACTGCAGAATTCCAGATGTTGATATTTGTATTATTGGATCATAATTACATTTCAGAAAAATTACTGCAAAAAAAAAAAAGTGACTGCTCCCTGGAAGTGAGATTTATGGTCCCTTTTTTGTCCTTTGCCTCCTCATGTGGCCTTGTCTCTCACTGGCCCTTGGGTGATTTATTATTTTGGGGACCCAGAGGGGACACGGCGCTGCCTTTCTGCAAAGGTCACGCGGTTAGCACAGACTTTATCTGGGTCAGAAGTTGCCCTCAAACACCACAGGGAAACCCTTGGTGAAGTTAATCAACATCCAGCCTAGAGCGGGTCAAGGAGTCTGTGCTGGAGTTGAGGGCATAGGGGTTGGCCTTGTGGTGATCCGATTTCTGCACCAACTCTCCCTCCAGATGAAGAAATTCTTGCATTATGTGTCGTTCTGGGCGATCCCCACTCCCAAGTGAAATCCCCAAAGTTCACTCTTCGTGGAATGATGCCTTTAAAAATATCCTGGTGGCAGGAGGAAAGGTGTGTGAGCGGTGGGTGGCTTGCAAATCGCCCTTAACTCCATGAATAAATGTCCACAAACACCAGACATGGTGCTCCGCCCCTTCCTGGCTCAGTTAACCAAACAAAGAAAGCTTTGGGCCTTCATTTTCTCTCTTATTCATGGGGCTGGGGGGAGTTTAGAAGTCACTGTGGCCAGCTCCTGATGCATAAGCTGAGGTCCCAAGAGTGCCCAAGTAGGAGTCTTGGGCTGTTGCATGACCAGCTGCGTGGACACACAGGTAAAAGGAGGAATCTCCAACTGGCCCCTGTGTCCCTGGTTACCAGGCAAGTTTCCTAAGGCACCAGAGAGGTGGGACTTCTAAGCTTCAGCTGCCTTGAAACACCCAGCCACACTGGTCTCATCTGAGAGACTACTGTGAGGCCTTAGAGGAAGGAGTCTCATCTACATCAGCCAGGGCCAAGATCCACACAGTCGATTCACGTTAACCAGCAGACCCCATGGCAAGGCATATCTGCGGAGATACTTGGTTCAAAAGTCAGGATGTCCCCAAGCCCCCCATGACTTCCCTTTTCCTTTGGCTAAAGGGACACCACCAGGTAGGTTGGGCAGCCCCGGAAGAGGCTGCTTGGGGGGCATTGATTGAGTGGGTGGTAGGGGGGAAGTGGTGTGATGGTGGGTGGGTTCGCAAATCACCCTTAATTCCACTAATACATGCCCACAAACACCAAACACGGTGTGCTGCCTGTTCCTGGCTCAGCAGTGTTAAAAAAACATCACCTGCAGAGGTGTGCCAGCCCCAGGGGTCTGCAGCAGGGGTCTGCAGCAGGGGCCCTTGAGGACGGAGCATGGCAGTCTCTGACATGGTGCTGAGCTGGCCATGGCCCCAGGCACACCGGATAGAGCTTTCCGGACTCCGCAACACCGTGGGCAGAGGAACGAGCCCAGATGAGGACAATCACAGTGACTGACTGTCTGCAGCTTGATATTAATCTTTCCAAAAGGCTTCGCCTTGGAGGGAAGGTATTAGGTGGCTCAGCCTACTTCTTAAGAACATTCCTCTTTCTTTACAGAATGTCAAGTGAGATTTCAAGAGGGAATACTTCATAACCCAAGTATGTTGTCCTCAGGGCAATAAACCAGGACTGAATTTACACCCCCGCCCCCACCAGGCCTCTGGACTTCTAGTCAAAACTTTCATCTGTTTTTCGGAGAAACAAACAAACAAAAAATGCAGGTGTTTTCTTCAAATGTAGGGAAGGCCCCTCCTGGGTGGCAGAAGGAAAGTTAGGTAAACGTGGTAAATCTAGCAAGAGGGCTGTCTTTGGCAGGGGTGCAGAATCAAGTGGAGATTTTCTGTCGGCCTTTCTTAAAACAGCATTGGGGGGCCCCTGCTTCAGCCCCCACGGGCAGAGGGGTGGGTGGGCCCTTACTCTCTGGGCTTCCCCAGGAAGGGCGGGGTGGGAGAGAGTAGAGGTGAGGGGGGCCAGAAGAGTCAAGCTGGAACCCACCATCCAGCGGGGCAGACTCCGATGAGCTTTTCACTGACCAAGTGACAGCCATTGGCAGAGGGAGGTGATCACTTTGCAGAAGTGACCCTGTGTGCCCCCCACCCCCCACCCCAGGACACTCTCCTGGGGCAAGGCCAGCACAGAGACCCAGGGAGTGCTCCAAAATCAGTGCAGAAAAGACCCTCAGCCAAAGGGGAGGGCTGTCTGTGGCAGGGAGGCCGGTGGGCAAGGTCTTCCTGGGGGAGGAGGAGAAGCCTCGGGGGACCACAGCCACACAGGGACAGCGGGGGCCATCAGCTGCTCTTGCAGAGAAGTGGGACTTGCCCAAGGTCACAAAGTGAGTTAGAAAGAAATAATCAGCTCCTGGCTGTGTCCCTAACAAGCAGAATCCTATAAAAAAAGGAAGAAAATGACTCTGGGGATTTGAACAAAGAATCATGGCTGTAAATTCACTCTCAGCACAGCTGCTGGTTGATCTTCCTAAAATGCAAATCGGTTGCGGCCTGCGATGCCCTTCAGAGGAGTCCCAGGGCCCTCGGGAGAAAGACCCGAATCTTAGCCCCAGCCACCAGGCCAGATGGTGTGCAGGCCGAGACATCTGGACCCTACGGCAGCCCCACCCCCACGTCTACACCCCAGGCACCAGGCCTCCTTGGAGTTCTCTGTTTCTGTCTGCCTCTGTCTCTCCCTCTGTGTATGTGTGTGTCTCTGTCTCTCTCTCTCCCTCTGTGTGTCTCTGTCTTTCCCTCTGTGCATGTGTGTGTTTCTGTCTCTCCCTCCCAGTCTGTCTCTCCTTTTCTTTCCCTCTATGTGTGTGTCTCTGTCTCTTCCTCTCTCTCTCTCTCTCTTTGTCTCTGTCTGTCCCTCTCTGTCTCTATCTCCCTCTCTGTCTCTCTCCCTCTCTCTCCCTCCCTCTCTTCCTCTTTCTCCACCCACCCCCACTTTCCCCTCTCTCTCCCTCCCACTTCCTCCCTCTCTCTCCTCTCTCTGCCAGAAACTCATTTATCCATACACCAATATTTCTGAAGCACAGTCATTGTACCTGGCTCCTGCTAAACACCGGGGGACCTGAGGGTAAGCACACGGGCGGTCTGTGTGCTCGTGGGGCTTCCAGTGAGGTGGGGGAGACAGAACTTAACCAAATAATCACACAGATATTTTAACTGTAAACATATGGACTGGTGCAGGCACATGCAGAGGCTGGAGGGCATTTCAGAAGAGGCCCTGCTCTAGAGAGGGGCAGGGGAGACCCCAGGAAGAGGCACAGGCAAGTCGGAGCCTGGAGCTCGAGAGGGAGGAGGCCCAGTCCCAGGGGCGTGGGGAAGAGTGAGGCAGAGCCACCTGGCACCAGGGCTCTGGGTGACGCCGAAAGTCTCGCATGATGCTCACCATCTCCACGGCTCTGACGTACCATGGGACAGAGTCCAGGCTGGGCTTACGCATCATAATGTCTCATCCCAGCTCTTATTCCCTCCACCGCCAGTGAGGTAGATGCTGGGGAAACTGAGGCCAGGAGAAGCTCAGAAACCTGCCCAGAGTCACAAATCTAGTAAGTGGCAGAGCCGGGATTTGAACCTGAGTCTCCAGGACTCCCAAGGTTGCTTCTGTACTCCCTCCTCCTGCCTTTCATCCCTGCACCCCCAGCTCCCGCACGTCAGCCGGACCCACAATCAACACTAGAGAGAGTGACTGAGTGACTGAATGAATGAAGGAATGAGCCACGGACAAATTCAGTTGTCGCACACTTCCCCAGTGATGGCTGGGCCTTTGTTTGTGGGACCCGTGGTGTCCCCAGGCAGGGACAGGGAGACAGAGTCTCCTGGAGGGGAAGGAAGGCACACCAGTCAGTCAAAGCTGCAGAAGAAACAGTAGGCCTCAACTAATTGCCCGCCCTGCTGAGCAGGCGCACAGCACAGCCAGCCCCAAGGCTGAGCTCCCCTTTTGAAGAAGGGATGTTGGTCGGCTCCTAGGGATATGAAAGGATGCCCCGAATCCCATCAACAGGGGTGTGGGCTAGTATTGATGGGGAGATCTATCTTTCGGAGGAGAGCTTGGTTATGGGGAAGACGGTGTGTCAAGACTGTAAATTCGGGAGATGGGGAATAGACAGAAGAGGAATCTGCGGAGAGTGGAGATTCACTCAGCTGGGTCTGCCTGAATGGGTAGGGCACAGGAGAGCGGTGTGCCCAGGTCCCCTCATCTCGCAGACATCATGATGCAGATAGCCGCATGCAGAGGGAGGCCCCTCTTCACGGCTAAAGGTGGCACCCCTGAGATCTCGCCAGCTTCTGCAGGACGGAAGAGGCTGGCTGACGGACAGGATTGTCTCCAAGGGTGTGTGGTGGAGCAGCCCCACGAGGCACTGCGCTCCGCAAAGTCTCATACTCGGTTCCACACTCTGTTGTCACTGTCTTGAAATTTCCTTTTTTGTGTGACCAGGAGGGCCTCACGTTGTTGCCCAGGCTGAAGTACAGTGGCACAATCATGGCTTACTGCAGCCTCAAACTCCTGGGCTCAAGCAATCCTCCAGCCTCAGCCTCCCAAGTAGCTGGAACTACAGGTACACACCACCGCGTCTAGCAATTTTTAAAATCATTTTTTGTAGAGACAAGGTTTTACTGTGTTGCCCAGTCTGGTCTCAACCTCCTGGGCTCAAGCGATCCTCCCACCTGGGTCTCCCAAAGTGCTGAGATTACAGGCATAAGCTAGAAATTCTTACCATGTTTCGAATGAACAAGCCTGCATTTTCACTTTGCACTGGGCCCTGCAGGGTCTGTAGCCAGTCCTGCTGGGAAGGAAAAGGTAGTGGACAGAGAAGGACGCCTCCAGGGTGGACACAGCAGTGTGCCCAGACACACATGGGCTCTGCCACCTGCGTTCTGCCTTCCTACTGTGGCTGCAGTCCATGGACTCCCCAGGTGTGTGCGATTACTCATGGCAGCATTGACTAAGGGACGTGCTTGGGAAATGGCAAAGCACATTTGCCAGTGACTTTTGTCACCTGTCTGAAGTTACTACTAACTGTGGCCACTTAATCTCCTCAAGGAAGTCTGAGTTCTCTCAAAAAGAGAGCGCCAGACTTCGGAGGACTCCTTACTCCTGGAAAAGGCAAAAAGATCCCCAAACAGCAGCGGAAAAGCTGAGGACATATCTTTTGTCACTGGCTGACCCGAGTCTCACCTCCTCCAAGGGAAGGGCATTGAACCACAGGGCTGGCAGCCACCAGTCCGCGTGTCCTTCATTTGCAAGGGCTGCCCAAGATCCAACATCATTGGCATGAGTGGAGGATCCCTAGCTAGGGCACCTGGGATGGTGCCTTCCATTGCCCACTCATGTGGTCAGACCCAGCGCTTGGACTGGCGTTGAAGGCCAAAATTCATTTTATAGCCTATTTTCCTTCCATCTCCCAGGATGGTCCCCTTGAGCACTTCTCATGGGCTGGTGGCTTTTCTCTGCTGCCCAGACCCGCCAGGTGAAGACTCCATCCCGCCTCCTCTGGGATGCCCACCTGCCCGCCCAGCTCTCTTCTCCAGCCTCCCTCTTGTTCGCATCGGTTCTGTGCCCAGCGCTGTGCTGACTTCCAAGCTCTCCCTTCACACTGTCAGCTTGGTGTTTAAGAACATACCAGAGTCAACCCCACTTGGATGTGAATCCCAACATTGTGCCAGAGCTGGGGCCCCCGGGGTAAATGAGAATGACAATCCCTCCCCAGCAGACAAATTGAGGCCACGCTTGAATGACTAAAGGGCACAAAGAAGTGATGTTAAAACAACAACAAGAAGGACACTCAGTGTCCTTGCCTGTAAGAAGAACACGGCAGATCAAAGTCACCATTCGAGACAGGCTGCCATGGATGGGAACATTGACAAAAGTGATTCCAGGCTGGGCATGGTGGCTCACGCCTATAATCCCAGCACTTTGGGAGGCGGAGGTGAGAGGATTGCCTGAGCCCAGGGGTTCGAGACCAGCCTGGGCAACTTGGCGAGACCTCATCTCTATAATAAATCCAAAAAATTAGCCAGGTGTGGTGGCGCATGCTGGTTGTTCAAGCTATTTGGGAGACTGAAGTGGAAGGATTGCCTGAGCCCAGAAAGTCGAGGTTGTGGTAGCACAACTGTGCCACTGCACTCCAGCCTGGACAACAAAGTGAAACTCTGACTCAAAAAATATATATATGTTTAGATTTCTAAGAAACAGACAAACTTCTTTTCCAACCAGCAATACAGGAAAATTCCAGATGCCCTTCCACATCCTCACCAGCACTTAGTGTTGTCCGTCTTTCTAATTTTGGCCATTCTGGCAAGTGCAGTGGTGTCTCATTGTGCTTTGAATGTTCATTTCCCTGAGCAGTGATGACACTAACGTCTTTACCTGTACTGACTGGCTCTTCACGTTTCTCCTGAGAAATGTCTTTTCAAATCCTTTGCCCATTTTACATATGGGTTGTCTTTTTGTTATTGAATAGTAAAACTTATTTACATAGTATAGATAAGAGTCCTCTACAGATATGTGAATTCAAATATTTCTCTCCGTCTGTGTCTTGTCCTTTGCTTTTTAAAACGATGTCAGAAGCCTTTTCCACTTCCAACGGTTTGTCTGTTCTCCTTTTTAATCAACTCCCTTCATCCACCTTTTGTGGGTTTCCCTTTCCCAGAAAGTGAATGTCACATAAATGGATTCATACATCATGTAGCCTTGTAAGCCTGACTTCTCCCACTCATCAGAAGACTGTTCACATCCACCCAAGCTGTATGTATCAGTTCTTTGTTCCTCTCTGTTGCTAAGTGGCTTCCGTGTATGGATTCCAATGTTGGTTTATCCGTTTCCCAGTTGATGGATATTTTAGGATGTTCCCAGTTTTTGGCAACTATGAATCAAGCCACTGTCAACACCCATGCACATGTTTTTATGTGCATAGGTTGTCATTTTCTGTAGGTAAATACATAGAAGTGGGGGTGCTAGGTCTTATGCGAAAGGTATATTTCACTTTACAAGAAACTGCCACATGACTTTCCTAAGTGGCTGCGCCATCTGGCCTTTCCCTCAGCAATGTAGGAGAGTCCATCGGCTCTGCATACTCACCAGCACTTGATAACGTCAGGGTTTTGTTTTCATTTTTTAAGCTGCCACCCATCTTGGTGACTGTTCCACGGATACTTTAAAAGAAAGAATATTCTGACGTTACTGGGTGGAATAATACTAAAAATGTTCTTTAGACCAAGTTAATTGATAACATGGTTCAGGTTCTAACTATCCTTACAGATTTTCCTTCTACTTTGATCCCTTCAGGGGCGTTGAAATCTCCAACTGGAATGTTAGATTCATCTATTTCTCCTTCCAGTTCAGATATTTTTGTTTCCAGTGTTTTGAATCTCTGTTACTTATTGCACACATTTAGGAACCCTATCTCTTCTTGTGAACTGACCCCTTTATCATTCATTTCTCTTTTCAGCTCTGATAATATTTCTTGTTCTTAATCCTGCTTGATTCACACAGTCACTCCAGCCGACTTTTAATTAGTGTTTCCATAGCATATCTTCTTATGCCATTTACCTTGTCTATTTCTTCATAGTTAACATGGGTTTCTTGGAGACAGCACAGAGTTGGGTCTTGTTTTTATATCCAATCTAGTCATCTCTGTCCTTTAATTGGGGTGTTCTGACCATTTGTATTCAATGTCATTACTGCTAAGTATTGTAATGATTCCATTACTTCCACTACTGGCTCATAAGTTAGACCTTTTTGTTTTACTTTTACAAATTTGCCTCTTTAACTTCCATAGTCCTCCTTCTAAATAATATTATGCCATTTATACAATGTAGTAAACTTGTTAACAATAGACTTCCATTTCTCCCTCTCGCCCTTTGTGCTTCTGTGTTTATACCTCTACAGATTATAAATCCCATTACATGCTGTTATTATGATTTTAAAAGTCAAATATCTTTTAAAACAAATAAAAAATAAATGTCTTTTATATTTACCCACATATTTTTCATGCTTTTGTTTCTTTTTGTAGATCTAAGTTTCCACCTAGCATCATTTTTTTTTTTCGCTGTAAGAAAAAGTGCAGGATTGCTGTTAATGAATTCTATCAGTTTTCTTTGGTCCAAAAAATGTCTTTATTTTGCTACTATTTGAATGACTTTTTAAAATGGGTATAGAATTCTAGGTTGACAGGTTATTTTCTTTCGGAACTTTAACGATGTAATTTCACTATCTTCCAGCTTGCAAGCATATTTTTGTGAATTTCTTGTTCTCTGTAGATAATGTGTCATTTTCTCCCTACCCTGCCCTCTTCCTAGCAACCCCCCAACTATTTAAAAATTTCTCTCTTCATCAGTGAATTCATTTTTAGTAATTTGATTACAGTGCTTGTTGATGTGAGGAGGGGTTTGTGTTTATCCTGTTTGTGGCTAGTTGAGTTCTTGGATCTAAGGATTTATAGCATTCAACAAACTTGGAAAACATTCAGTCATTATTTCTTCCCATGTTTTCCTGTCCTCTCCCCTCACGTCTCCTGGGACTCCAACTACATATGTTGGAGTTTGACAATGTCCCACAGGTCATTGAAAGTCTATTCCATCTTTTCCAGTCTTGTTTCCTTCTGTGTTTCATTTTGGATGATTGCCATAGCTTAACATGCATTACTTGTTTTCTGTATTTTCTAGTCAGCTATTAATTCCACACAGTACATTTTTCATTTCATTATAGTTGCCATCTCTAGAAATTTCATTTGGTTCTTTTTAACTTCACTGTGTTTACTTTAAAATTTTTATTTTGGAGAGATGAGTTTTCACTGTGTTGCCCAGACTGGTCTCGAACTTTTGACCTCAAGTGATCCTCCCACTTTGGCATTCCAAAGTGCTAGAATTAAAGGCATAAGCCACTGTGCCTGGCATGCATTTAAAAAAATAATGTAATATACATTTAATAGTTGTTTTAATGCCCTTTATTTTTTTCTAATTCCATTATCCTTGTCATTTCTGGGACTATTTCTCTTGACTGACTTTCTCCAGATTATGGGTCACATTATCCAACTTATCATATCTAGTGATTTTTATTTGGATGCTGGACATTCTGATAATTTCACTGTTGAGAGTCTAAATGTTTCTGTCTTCCTTCAAGGAGTGCTGAGCTTTGCTTTGGTAGGTAGTTGATGAAATAAAGACTTGGGGGGAGCCGGGTTCGGTGGCTCAGCCTGTAATCCCGCGCCTTTGGGAGGCTGAGGTGAGTGGATTGCCTGAGCCCGTGGGTTCGAGACCCGCCTGGGCAAGCAAGACCTCATCTCTACAATAAATCAAAAAATTAGCCGGGTGTGGTAGCGCG